>CM042162.1:90979425-90986925 GCA_023376005.1 Doryteuthis pealeii
AAGAAAAACAGCACAAACTTATCTCTATTTATTTCTTGGGGAGAGGAAGGGAAAAAAAGGCCGGTGGGTAGGCGTCTGCTACTGCTGCTTCTCTTTGAGGTGATACAACCATGTCGGTCTCTTCTAGTAGTAGTTGTAGTAGTAATAAAAAAAAATACTAGAACTACTACAGAAAAAAAAAATGGGAGAATTAGTCAGTACTGAAAACTAATAGAAAAAATAATCCGAAAAACGATATTACGCGATCCGTGCTCTCAATATCCATTTAATTACTTTATTAGGTGGGGCTGGTTCGTTTTCTCACCAGGAAGCTAAAGGGCAGAGTTCAAGCCTAGGTAAAAACAGGATTTCGAAAATACTGTTCTTTTTTTTGCCTTCATAGTATTTAGCTTCTCCCTATATTTGGAAAATTGGCGACACATGATATTCCTATCCGTATAAACGCCCAATTGGCCAGTCTGGCCTTGTGCCCGACTAAGCTAAACTAAACCTAGACCAGACTAAACTAAGCTTAATAAATATTTAAGCACTTGCATAGTACCTGTCAAGAATAATGGTATTACTTACCCATGTCTCTGTTATGTTGGTTGGTTGGTTGGTTGGATTTTACGGGATGTCAACCCTTATTGGGTTATTTTATACCGAAGGTGTTTTGTTGGCTGAACTTGCACAAAGGTGTCAAAATTACTGTGACCCAGAAAAAACAGAACCCGCAAATTTTGTAATAAAACTGTTAATTTTAACTATGGGGGTCTAGGGTTAGAGTTTAGGGTTAGGGTTAGGGTTAGGTTGGGGTTTAGGGTTAGTTTAATGGGAAAATGAATAAATAATTTGGGTTCTGTTTTTTCTGGGTCACACTGTATACCGGAGACCCAGAAAAAACAGAACCCACAAATTTTCTAATAAAATTGTTAATTTTAACTATGGGGGTTTAGAGTTAAGGTTAGGCTTAGGCTTAGGGGTTAGGGTTAGGGTTGGGGTTGGGGTTTAAGGTTAGTTTAATGGGAAAATAAATAGATAATTTGGGTTCTGTTTTTTCTGGGTCACCCTAATTTTGACACCTTTGTGCAAGTTCAGCCGTTTTGTTTTTTATTCCTTCCTTTAAATCAATCTTAATAATAATAAACAAGTTTTTCCAAACTACATTGTTTTTGTTTTTTTTGCTTTGTTTTTTACTTAACCCTTAGAATGGAACCATTCAGGTTCAGAATGAACTTGGGAGCAATGACAATGAAGGGGTACTCCACGCACCGCACATCTCCAAAATTAGAACTTCACTGTTTGATGCAGTTTAACGTCATGCCCAGCACACTAAGACCCTCAGCCAACGCCTTCTAGCACATATAGGTTAAAAAGGGTTGAAGGTTGTTATAAAGGCAATGGATTGGGACAATCATATTGTGCTAGGGATGTCATAGGTGCTAGGGATTGACGTAACCAGCCGATTGATCAGAGGAGGTCTCTCCGATCGCCTGTCTAGACTAAGTAAGGACCAAAGTGGAGTGTTACATGAACTGCTCAGCCTCCAGGATTCCATCCTTAAGCATCCTGGGTCACCACCCATGATCAAGAGGTAGCCCCATTTGTTTTTTTTTTACCCCTCTACTGAAGTGTAATCGGTGTATTCTGCAGCCCCCAGCCGATGGGGCGGCTGAACAGTTCGATGAGTTGTAGGGTACCCGAGCATTGTACACAATAATTTCATTATTATTATCATTACTATTCAGTATGAATATTAATCTTTTATAAAAAAATTCTAATTAGGTTATCGAAAAGAGGGTAACCCAACACAAAATATTCGGTAGGAAAAAGGACAATTCAATTCATAGTTTATAACATTCATTTGAACACAAATAAAAAGAGGGGATATAGTTCTCTGGAGTGTAGCTTGTCATCGGTTGCTCAGCAACTAAGATTCCATCCTTAAGCATCACGGCTCGCTCCCTACGGCGAACAGGTGGTTGTAGCGTAATTATTAGGGTCTAAGGAGAATTTGGGAATTGAGAAGAAAACTGCATCGGATTTCTGGAGAAAGAGAAGAAAAAGAAATAAGAACAAAAAGAGGTTAAACTTTGGAAGTGTAAGCACTCAACGGGTAAGCCACTGACCTACCAATGACCCCGTAATTAGATTTAAAAATAAAAACAGAAGTCCCAAGTTTTCTGCGGAGGGCTGCAGCAGATGTGTCCCTTCCCCCACCCGAGACCCCAAATGGAAGAAGAGAAAAATCGGTCTTTTTTTTTTTTGGTCGGGGTCTTGGTCGGTGGCAGACGTGGTTTTCTGGGGGTCCCATGGTGATATGTCTAGGCTAGCAACGAACAGCGCCCATAAACGGGATTTACAATAGAACAGCTCTCTCTCTCTCTCTCTCTCTCTGAAAAAGAACCCACAAGCCTAGAAAGAAATAAACAACCCCTTTTTTACTCTACAACTTTGGTATGTTGTTACTCTGAACTAACGACGGCTACTATTACTAACGACTACTATTATAACTCGACCTTGGCCCCTACGCAATAGTGGTCCGTCCCACTGGGGTATTTTACCCCTCTGCAGAGGTGCTGTCAGCGTATTCCACAGTCCCAGCTTATTGTTAATATGAGTTTTTTTTTGGCTTTCCATACCGTATATTCAGTGTTAGTATATCTATGTACATTTATGTATTGTAAGCACTTAACGTTGGTTTTACTCCGATAATGTACCGTTTTTTCAGCCTCATAAATGTCTACAGAGGATGAATTTACAACTTTGTATTTGTAGATTTGCTTTTATATATTAAGGTTTTTTTTCCACATAAACACTCACACGCCCAGCGAAAGCGATCGTCTGTTTATATTTTCAACACACACACACACGCACACACACACACACACACACACACAAACGTAAAGGAGCGTCTATGTCACTTTACAACCGTTGTCTTAGCGTTCCTTATAATTTCAAACATCCAAAGAACGCTAGTTTCTCATTCAACCATTTTTTAAATAGATTGACCGACAAAACAAAAGAATCTCACAGTCTTCTTATTCTCTGTGATAAAACTATTTTTCCTCAAATTAACAAAAGCCCTGATGAAGATCTATTGAAACAGATCGAAACACTGCAGCGTTGGTATAAAGAATAAAGACACGAAGATAAAGTCTGTCTCAGAGTTTTCATAGTATGAAGATAACCACGAGTGTGGCAGACAGGTAAAAAGTTAAAGGAATAAACCAAACAACTAGAATTCGAATAAAAGACATGTATTGGACATAAAACAATAGGTTTGCAGACTTTTTGGTTTATCTGCACAAATGTTTATAATTTGTCACTTAACTGAAATCCTGAGGTAGGGTTGGTTATCGAAGTCCTTACCTACGGCCATCTGATAGTTTGGATATGATAGACGTTCTATTTTGACGTCTGACTCCGGTGCTGGTTGATCAGAAAGACGTGGAGCGACCCCTTTTTTAGGTCTGTCTCCGTTGAGGCTGAATCAGAAGAGGCGAAAAAAATGTGCCTATTTGGCTTTGCCGCCAAAGTATGCTGGCTCGTGATTGGTTGGTTCGAAACAGAGGCTCGTAGACAAGGACGATAACCCCCATACCTCAGAATTCTCAATATTGGCAAAATAAACATCACTCGTCTTATGAACTTGTGCTTTTTCAATTTTTCACTATATCACATACTGTTGGATTCGCATCCATTTTCTATTCACATTAAGTTTTTTTGTAAATTTAAATATTGAATCTATTTAATAATACTCGTGTTCTTAGTCCTGTCGGCTTTGGCTTTAGAATACACCGACTGCACCTCTGCAGAGGTGTAAGACCCCACAAACGCGCACAATGGGACCACCTGTTGGCTGTGGGTGGCGACTTGTGATGATTAAAGAGGGAATCTTGAGCAGTCCATGAGATGCAACTCCTCTTTGGCCATTGCTTAGGCTCGACGGGCGGTCGATGAGGCCCCCTCCGACTAATCGACTGGCAACGTCAAGCCCTAGCACATATATGATTGTCCCAATCCTATTGCCCTTATGGGAAACCCCCAACTCTTTCTTATCATATATGCGCTAGAAAGCGGTGGCTGAGGGTCATATTGTCATAGTGATGACGTTAAACTCTATCTGATGAGGTTAGACCCTATCTTTGCTATGTTTGCTATGTTATTTTACTAGTTTTAAATGTTTCTAAGCAGGTTTTTAATAAGGGTTATTTCCTATAAGTCTAACATAAAGAAAGGGGAACCACTCTTGACTGATAAATTATTTATTTATTTATTGATCTACTAGGAAAAAAGAAGACGGGGTTAGGGTTTAGGGTTAGAGTTAGGTTTAGGGTTAAGGTTAGGATTTAGGGTTAGTTTAATGGGAAAATTAATAATTTATCAGTCAAGAGTGGTTCCCCTTTCTTTATGTTAGACTTATAGGAAATAACCTTAATAAGTACTAATACATAGTGAAAACAGGTAGGTTTTGACGAGTTTTCATTAGATTTTAACATAGATATTGTGTCAAATCCTACTCGTGCGGAGATGTTGGTATATATATATATATATATATATATATATATATATATATATATATATATATATATAGTACTCGGAGATCAGATACAGACTATATAGTTCCAGTAAACGATAATATAAAGTTAAAAGAAAATGTAAAGTGCTTGTCCTCAAGTTTTGATTTTTTTAAGCGCTAATACATGGTTGGTTGGTTGGTTGGGTTTTACGGCATGTCAACCCTTGTTGGATTATTCTATGCCATTCTTTATGGGTATTCAATTTTCTTTTAAAACTCAATTTTTTAAAATACGTGGCCATTTCCTATAACTCCAAAATAAACAAAGGGGAACCACTTTTGACTGATAAATTATTTATTTTTCCATTAAACTAACCCTAACCCTAAACCCTAACCCTAACCCTAACTCCGTCTTCTTTTTCCTAGTAGATCAATAAATAAATAAATAATTTATCAGTCATGAGTGGTTCCCCTTTGTTTATGTTGGAGTTATAGGAAATAACCAAATACGTTTTTTAACTCATTTTTACTATTTAATTCATAGATGGGACCATCAGAATTTAACGTCATACCCTGGACAATAAGATCCTCAGCCACCGCTTTCTAGCACATATATGATAAAAATAGATGGGGTTTGCCATAAGGCCAATAGGGTTGGGCCAATCATAGAGGTGGTAGGCTTGACGCTACCAGTCGATTAATCGGAGGAGGCCTAACCGACCGACCGTCTAGCCTAAGGACCAAAGTGGAGTGTTGCATGTCATCGATTGCTCAGCCACAAAGATTCAGTACTTAAGCATCATGGGTCGCTACCTACGGCGAACAGGTGGTCCCACTGGGGGATTTTACTGCAGTCGGTGTTGTAAGAATTAATGGTTAATACACGAACATACAACTCCGACACGTGGTGTTGGACATAACATTTTATATAATAAACAGCACATTTATAAGATAAGATACAATAACAATAAAATACATGTACTTAAACATACAAGAGTAGAGATAAAAGGACTGGAGAGTCCGTACATATAAAATCACTTACTAGTGATGGGGGCCGAAGACCCCAGGAGAGTTACATAGCGTTGAGGGCAGAAGCCCCCGCCGAGAAGGGTATGACAATGGTCTAACCCATGTGGTCGTTCCAGAAGATGTTGCTAAAAGAGACAGGGAGTTTCAAAACCTGCGCTTAAATACCAGACCTCCCTGGTGGCCGACACGGACACCCAGCGGGAAGATAACTCTTCCAGGCAAAGGAAAGATAATCCCAACAGTGTATTATTTGTATAATTCCAATTGGACACATAACCTAGTGGATAAAGGAGTTAGGTTAAGACAGTTCTAAGTGACAGTTATCTCTAGACTGCAGATTCAATCCTGCTCAGGTGCAGCAGTAACATAGATTAATAATTAACACAGCTTAACACCTGTACCCCAGCTATGGTTAGCGAAATGAGAACAGGATACCCCCGTGGACTGAATAAATGGTTAGGTTCAAAGTTCTGTGATGGCTCCCGATTACGACAGGAAGGTTCCCGAGTTCGTTCCGAGTTCGAAAAGAAGGTTCCCGAGTCTGAGAAAGTTCCCGAGTCCGACAAGAAATACCCGAAGAAGGCCGAAGGGCACATCGGCCGAAACGTTGTACAGATAACAATGAAGATGAGGATAATAATTCGAATAATACGAATAATACTAATCATCAAGGCTCATCTAAAAAAATCAGAGAAGCAGTCGACAGGGCTACTAACACATGGTGAAAACAGGTTTGTTGTTGATTTTGTTTATGTAACCCAAATTGAAGTGAGCATTTTTTTTTCGATTCT
Organism: Doryteuthis pealeii; assembly: GCA_023376005.1. Taxonomy (NCBI): domain Eukaryota; kingdom Metazoa; phylum Mollusca; class Cephalopoda; order Myopsida; family Loliginidae; genus Doryteuthis; species Doryteuthis pealeii. The sequence goes on from CM042162.1 coordinate 90,985,747, forward strand.
TATATTTATTCATCCCTGTCTGTTATGTATCACTTCATTTCTGTTTATTAAGTGGTCAGAGTTTTATTTCTTGTGTATATACGTTCTTACGAGGGAAAGCTCTTTTAAATGTCAGTTATACTTGTTTGTATTGATATAAAACATATACGAGGGGAGCCATGTTATAATATTGTCTCACAATGTCAGAGGCGGGTGTTGGTGACATGGCAGTAGATGCTGAACCTTATAACCTATAACCAACTGGAAGCAGCCATCCGGCATCACCAGGGTACAGGGGGGATGATTTAAGTTAGTACCGCAGATCCATTATTACTGAATCGTGAGTTGAATCCTCGTTTGATGTCCCATTTAAATCCCTATGTAAAAAAATAGACCTTGCATTAATCCAGCTACTCTGAAAATAAATGTTAATGTCTACTATCTAAAATATTAAACGAAAAAAAAAATTGTTATCATTTAAGTTTCATTTTTTGATTATATTCAGGAATATAAATCAAATCTCTATTATTTTTGCTCAGAAACCAAGCCCTGGTGATATTTACTGTGTATATATATTTACATTTTTTCGAAGTTTCCTCCGGATATACAGATTCACACAACAACTGCCCTTTATATATGTATAGATGACATCCATAATGCAGATAACAGCAGCCAGGCGACAGTTTGGCAAACAAGAACTATTCTCTTGACGATGACCTAAGATCGAAACTAGTTGAGAACAATTAAAAGATAAATAACCTAAAATAAATATTCCTGTTTGTCTTATCAAGTTTTGTTCATCTTATATATATACTAGTAAAAGTACCCGGTCCAGGGAGTGATGGTAAGAGAGAGAAAATACGAGGAAAATAATTTATAGAATTGAAAACATCGTCGAGAATAGTTGGGCTTAAATAAATTTTGTAAACACTTGAAAGAGAAAGGACAAGCGATACAAAGTTAAATATATATATCTCAAGAAAAAGATAATGAATAAAAAATATCCAAGAGACGGGTAAGTTGGAGATGATTCTATTCTGGATCATCTATACCCCCTGTTTATCTACAATGCATGTCCATGCAAATGCACACCAATAGATTTATACAAAGATTCTTACAAGTCCCCTAAGAGAGCTCAATGTATGATAATTGATAAATCAATCATATACATGGTTATCAGACGACAATCGGCTCTTTCAT
>CM042162.1:90989425-90999425 GCA_023376005.1 Doryteuthis pealeii
AGATGTAGATGTGTTTGTTCAGATGGGGGTGGGGGGTTAGTCCTTAAGATTCTAGACGAGTTGGCGGGGAGGGGGTTGAAGCTTTAACTGGGTTTCATTATCTTTTTTTTTTCTTCCTCTCGGTACTCAAATGGATATAGAAGCCTATTCTCCGACAATTTTCTATAAAAGAGGATTTAAACTATTTCGAGATGCAGAAAGAAATTAATATATATATATATAATATATATATATATATATATGTGTGTGTGTGTGTGTGTGTGTGTGTGTGTGTTGATTTATAGATTTATAAATAGAGAGAGAAGGGGAGAGAGAGGGGGCACCAAGTAACAGATTTTTCCATGTGTTTACTTCTTAAGAGTAAAACTATTGTCTCCTTTATATATACTAGCAAATATATGCACCCTCCGGGTGCAAGTATTTAAGTTTTGATATAATAAAATATCATATTAAATTAGAAAGGCTAATGAAACTGACTAAGAATGCAGATAAAAAGATTTGGAACAGAGGGGGTATAATCGAAAAATAGAACAACTTTGAAACTAGCTATTCCATCATTTTCCATTACTCCCCTCTTTCATTGGTAGATTTTCCTAATTTAACTATTTAGTTAAAATAGGAAGTAAAGGATAATATTACAGTTATTTCTTCTTGTAAATAAAGAGATTTTTGTTTATATTTCTTAAGATAAAACCAAACAATTAGAAATCAATAATACCAAGCACATATTTATTAGAATAAAATTTTAAATATCAATATGCAAATTAGCCTTCTCGTTCAAACTGTAAACCGCTATTTTGTTGTATATATAAATACAATTGCATGTTATTAGTACGTAGATATGGTCTACAGTGGCTTCGGCCTCTGGACCATTGATATAATTAACGGCGTCGATCCCAGGGGGCCATCCCCCCAGGCAACACCTGCCCCCTCGATTTAAAGGGGCAGGGCTGGGTTTATTGCCCAGTGCCTGAGGCGCCCCTCTTGAGGGGGAATGCCGACGGGATCGACGCAATTTTTCACCTGCCACTCCATGAGCTTCGGCTTGTGGGTGGTCCCACGTTAATAGGGACTTTGTGCCTGACCCGTACAAGTGGGGTACGCGGTAAATATCGATATGGTCAACAGTATTAATAATGTAAAACAATTTTTATTAATAACTGAAGGTTTAAAAGAATGAAATCATGGAGAATTTGACGTAAATAATTAAGGGAATTGTGACTTGAGTAGTAATATAGTTTCGGTTACAGACAGAAAAACACACAATCTCCATTATAATAAGATATATATATATATATATATAAAGAGTCATGTCTGTGTTGGCATGTACGTGTCGACTTATAACTCAGAAAAAGATATGCCATTGAGCATTAAAATCGCGTATACACCTTAATATGTATATGATATGGAAAATTACAAAATTTAGTTAAAGGCTCAGCTGATCTTATTTAGCAATTACAAATCAAACACGTAGTTGAGTTTTTTCCCCGAATAGGACAGTTCCCATGTTGTCGGATTTATGTCCTGAAAAGGAGAGTTGAATTGCTCAGTAGGTCGTTGGCGCAGAGATTTAGCTGGCTAGGCTACTGCTAGCTTGTCGTTGTGAGTCGAGTGATACATTTGAGGTCAACTACTGTAAAGTTTTTAAGTGCCATCCTTGGCCAGTTGAAAAGGGCTTAAAGAAATTCCTATGTTATGGAATCCTTTGGTGATCCTTTGGTAATCGTATAAGTCCTATCCCGCGTATTGGTAACGGTCCAGTGATTTAATCCTATGTCCGTTGTCAAAGAATGTCGGCGTAATTATGACCATTAGGGTCGGTTAAGTATTGTATCAGCCTCAGAGTACTGCCAGTGATTGGCCAAGAAATAGATCACATGATCTCGCCTAGTCTATAAGTAGGAGCGGAGATCTATCACACACCATATATACCCAAAATTTCTCAACAACTACACATTCGAACTGTCCTTTTCAGGACAACATCCAAGTACCTGTGAACAACAGGAACACACCTTCTTTGACCTCTCTTGCATAGCTTGGTTTCTATAAGTTTTCTTGCTCTTCTGAAGTACTCTTTTCTCTCATCTCTGTTTAATGGTGCCCACTTCCAGTATTCCTATTTATAATCCTCCTTTTCTCCAAGTTTCCTTTTTCTTCCTGATTCGGTAGTTCTGTTCCCACCGCAGTTTCTTTTTTGTACTTTTTCATCAAGAGCATGGCACAATTTTCGGAGCAGATATATCTTGTATCCTGGCTGTTCATATCTATCTATCTATCTATCTATCTCAGCCTGTTCACATCTATCTATCTATCTATCTATCTATCTATCTATCTATCTTTCTATCTATATGTCTGTCTATCTATCTATCTGTCTGTCTATCCATCTATCTCAGCCTGTTCATATCTATTATATCTGTCTGTCTATCTATCTATCTGTCTGTGTATCCATCTATCTCAGCCTGTTCATATCTATCTATCTATCTATCTATCTATCTATCCATCTATCCCAGCCTGTTCATATCTATCTATCTATCTATCCATCTATCTCAGCCTGTTCATATCTATCTATCTATCTATATCTATCTATCTATCTATCTGCCTTTTCATATCTATCTATCTATCTATCTATCTATCTATCTCTGCCTCTTCATATCTATCTATCTATATATCTATCTTTCTCTGCCTCTTCATATCTATCTATCTATCTATCTATCTATCTATCATGCTGCTCATTACCAATCTATCTATTTATAGTATTACACTTTTATATTACCATTTATTATAAATCTGCTCTGCTTTATTAGCATTGAGCACCTTTTCATGCCAATACATTTCTCATTTTTTCATTCTCTATTCATTATATATATATATATATATATATATATATATATATATATATATATATATATATATATTCTTATGGTTTGTACCAGGATGTCAAGTTATTCTTCAGTTTTGGCAAAAATCTTGATTTTCCCCTCTGCTTAAGTCTGTCCCTCTACTTTTAATTCCACTTTTCAATAATCCATGGCTTTAATGATGAAATTTATGACCTTGTTGGACATTTTGTACATTTTTAGACATTATTTCAAACAGCATGTCTTCTCCGGTCTCCAGGACTCTCCTGAGTATTCTAACTGATCTTAACAATGCAGTTGTCTGGATGGTCTCGATTCTTCCTCTGATTTCCAATTTATCCAGTCTATTTTCTAAACACTTGATGACCGTTCCAGAGGGAACCAATTAGAACTGGTCTCACTTTCACCCTCCTATTCCACGGGGAAGCGCGTGGTGTAATGATTAAAGTCATGGGAAATGGACTCGTCGCCCCGAGTTCAAATCCTGGATGTGGTAATTGCATTTCACTTAGCGCTAATACCCTTGCGAAAGGTATGAATCCTACTCTCCCTCCAGCTATGGATAAATAGTAGAGTAGACTGGACTCTTTAACATTGGTTAGGCAACCGGTCTAGGAGAAGGAAAACTCTGAATTCAAACCTGTTGAACTCCGCTTAAGAAATTGATCTTGTGTCACATCCTGTTCGTGCGGAGGGGTTGGTAAATACATATTCCACATTTCTTACAATTCTCTGGCAAGGTCCAATGTATGTGTGTGTATGTGTGTGTGTGTTTATTTATTAAGTAACACCTACACATACATACATCCATAGTGTAACCTCGTCAAATCCTCTAATGATATGGAATACCCCTTCATCACCATTACTCCCAGGTCCACCCAGATATTACCTGTTAGGTAATCTATGGATTAAATAGATAGAAGGAGTTTTAAAAATGTGTTTAAAAATATTGAGTTACAAAAAAATTTTTCGATATCCGCCAAGAATGAATAAAGGAAAATATCTTTGGCATAAAATAACCCAACAAGGGTTGAGATGCCGTAAAATTCAAGCAACCAACTAACCCCGTCAAATCTCATAGGAAGGCTTCTTCAGGTGAAGCTGAATTATGCGTAGGGCCGGGTTAGCTCAGTCGGTAGAGCGTTCGGCTAGAAACCACAAGGTTCATAGTTCGATACCGGTCCTCGCCAACTCAGCGTTATGAGTAGCACAGGGATCTGTGCGGTAAAGTAAAGAGCTGATGGTAGATGTGGCGCTCCACCTCAGACGCTGAAATAATCTCCTTGGTCTAGCGCTAGTGGAAAGGGGATAGACTCCCTCGCTGCATGGCTGATACTGACATTAAGCCGCCCCGACGACTGTACTTTTTACTTTACAGCCTGACAATACAAGTCATTCGACACCATACCATTATCTTGGGTCGATTCTGAAATAAAAACAAAAGGGCGTTACGTAGAATAATGAAAATGTAACAATGGTTTTGTCATATTGTGTAGGCCATCAAAAAATCTCATCAAAATCGATTCACAAAAAAAAATAAGAAATATTTTAAATTTGACTACCAAGATATTATCGTGATTCTGGGTGTACACATGGCGAAACTTTTGTCTCACAACTCTTGTAAGTAAAGTTGTCGGGATGGCCGAAAGTCGGTATCAGCCAGACAGCAAGGGAGTCTATCCCCATTTCACTAGCGCCGCACCGACCATCAGGTCCTTACTTTACTGCACAGATCCCTGTGCTAGTCATCCGCTGAGTAGGCGAGGGCCGGTATCGAACCAAGAACCTTGGGTTTACCTTGGCTGACGCTCTACCGACTGCGCTTCGAAACTTATCTACGCAAATTGGGCGGTTTAAAGTAATGCGGACCATATGACCTTTTGCGATCTCGTTTCATTAGGACATTTTTTCATTTACACCGTCAACATCCGGTTGTTTGTTAACAGATGATTTTTAGAGTTTTTTTTTAATTATAAAACTAACCCCTAACCCTAACCCCTAACAAACAACGAAAAAATGTCCTTATGAAACGAGATCGCAAAAGGGGTGCCTAAAGGTCATATGGTCCGTTAGTTCATCCACAAAGAAGCTAAAATAGTTTTAATACAAGAAGGATGCATTCTTTTTTTTCAAACACTCCGGATATGCTTATTATTGAATGTTGCTGCCGTCTCTCGACTGATGCAGACGTAATGTGCATATAAGCGTGCACTTAGTTGAAATCTATACTTAGTCTGGCGCATTTGTGCAGATCTCAACTACAGATGTGTATTTAGAATGCACTCCAAGCTGAAAAGTTGCGGGCGTTAAGATCGAGTGGCGTGGCTAAGAGAGCGGACAGAGGAGAACAGTTGTTGTTGTTCCTCCTGAGCACATTTTTCAAGAGCGGCGTCTTTTCACAGGTATCTGTGCGGTAAAGTAAGAGTTGATGGTAGGTGTGGCGCTCCACCTCAGACGCAAAAACAATCTCCTTGGTCTAGCCTAGTGGAAAGGGGATAGACTCCCTCGCTGTTTGGCTGATACTGACTTTAGGCCACCCCGACGACTTACTTACTTACTATGAAATAAAGTTGACATCCGACAAGAGAACAAAAGTGATTGGTGTTCGATTCTTTCTAACGAGTTGCCACGGAAAACACTTTTCAACTTTTAACTCGTTCGATAAAAATAACTTTGTTTTAACAAAAAGTAGTTAAAGTTGGCGGATTGGCCTATTGTCGATATCAACAGGACAACAAGGGAGTCTACCCCCTTTTCACTAGCGCTAGACCAGAAAGATTGTTTCTGCATTCACAACCAGAGCTTCTGTAGTTAGCACCTCACAAAACAATCTGTTGTACGTCCAATTACCTCCTATCACACTAACCATTAACGTAAGACGAACAAGACATGCTGGACACTGCCGGAGAAGTAAGGAGGAACTCAGAAATAACGTTCTCTTATGGACACCTACACATGGACATATCAGTGTTGGCCGACCAGCAAAAACTTACATACAACAGATGTGTGCAGACACTGGATACCGAGTTGAGAACTTGCCAGGAGCAATGTCTGATAGGAATTAGTGAGAATTACGACAGGCTCCAAATCAGAACATTCTTGATAGGCTTAGGTGTGTAGGGTACAAGGCCACGTCAGTGAGATTATAAGAAGTAAGAGATTATATTTTGGCCGCAGATGTTTGTGGGTAGTTTATCTGCATTTGTAGTGTTACGTCCTTTCTTTTAGAGGTGTGGAATTTATTTTAAAAGGACGTTTTCTTTTTCCGTGGCAACTCGTTAGGAAGAATCGAACACCAATCACTTTTGTTCCCTCCTTGTCGGATGTCAACTTTTGTTCCCTCCTTGTCGGGTGTCAACTTTATTTCGTAGTAAGTAAGGAAAGTCGTCGATGTGGGGGGGGGCTAAAGTCGGTATCAGCCAAACAGCTAGGGGTCTTTCCCCTTTCCACTAGCGCTAGACCAAGGAGATTGTTTTTGCGTTGTCAGGTGGAGCACCATACCTACCATCAGCTCCTTACCTCTACTGACTGAGCTAACCTGGTCCTAGAGAGAGAGAGAGAGAGAGAGAGAGAGAGAGAGAGAGAGGAGAGAGAGAGTGAGTGAGAGGAAACGACTGTTGTCAAGAGTCAAGTCGTCGATGTGGGGGGGGGGCTAAAGTCGGTATCAGCCAAACAGCGAGGGGGTCTTTCCGCTTTTCACTAGCGCTAGACCAAGGGGTTGTTTTTGCGTTGTGAGGTGGAGCGCCATGCCTACTATCAGCTCCTTACCTCTACCGACTGAGCTAACCTGGTCCTAGAGAGAGAGAGAGAGAGAGAGAGAGAGAGAGAGAGAGAGAGATGGGAAGAGAGAGAGAGAGAGAGAGTGAGTGAGGGAAACGACTGTTGTCAAGAGTCAAGTCCGAAAGAAAGAAAGAGGACAACGGGCGGATATTTTGTTTAAATCACCGGTTTGTCATACGAGCTTCGTACTTTCGTCCATTGTCTTTTTTTATTTTTTATTTATTTATTTATTTATTTTTTGTCTCTTCAAAAATGTCTCATTGTCTGGCGTCCGATTAATTTAGTGTCGCCCGTTAGTACTCCGTTACTGCATCTTCTCTCTTAAAAGAGCTGGTTAAAGATTCCCCTTGACCAATTTAGGTTATCTTAAAAAAAAATATTTTAAATTTTTGTTTCTTTCTTTTCTCTCTCTTCCGAATCCAACATCTTATTATAATGGAGATTGTGCGTTTGTCTGTCTGTAACCGAAACTATATTACTATACAAGTTACAATTCCCTTTGTTATTTACACCACATTCTCCATGATTTATTTTTTATTTCAACCTCAATTATTAGTAAAATTGTTTTACATCATTAAGACTGTTAACAATATCTACATATTAATTAAACCACTGAAAAACGGGAGTAATGGAAAATGATGGAAGAGTTAGTTTCAAAGTTGTTCTATTTTTTGATTATACCCCCTCTGTTCCAAATCTTTTTATCTGCATTCTTATTCAGTTTCATTAGCCTTTCTAATTTAACATATTTTATTATAGTAAAACTTAAATACTTGCACCTGGAGGGTGCATATATTTGCTAGTTCTACTAAAATAATTGCTAGAGATCCCTAGTCATTTTACACCTTTAATAGGGACATTTTTTTCTATGGCATTGGTGGGAAAAAGTCGGCTTTTGAATTCCCGTATGTCAGGCCTCCATGACCGGACATTCCTCATAGTCTTACAAAATGCCTGTCTGCTAATATCTTTATCATAAGGAATATAAGAACAATTAGTTTTCAAGTGCCAAAGAAAGAAAAAAATGGCTGGGTGTACAGCGCATACGCAAGTTAGGTCCGTCTGTCTATCCGTCCGTCTGTCTGTCTGTCAATCCAACCTTCTCCAAATACCTTAGCAAGTAAGTGCGGTTCGTTCACCTTCTTTTTTTTTTTGGCACAGCAAAACTACAGGACTTCCTGACCCAAACACGGGCCTCTCCGACTTTTCTTCTTCTTCTTCTTCTTCTTCTTCTTCTTCTTCTTCTTCTTCTTCTTCTTCTTCACTATCTTTTTAATTTTTTAAAATTTTCTTTTGCTTCTTCGGCTTGTCTCGAATCCTCTATCTTCCCTCACACTTTTCCTTTTCCTGCACTTCCTACCACTTATACCTTCTTCTTCTTCTTCTTCTTCTTCTTCTTCTTCTTCTTCTCTTCTTCTTCTTCTAAATTTTGTTCCGGTACCTCCCCCAATCACAGTTCTTTTTGGCAGGTGCAAAAATAATTGCAGTTTTTGTTATTCTAAAATTTGCTGTTTATTTTAGAATAAACTATTATTCAACTAAGTGTTTACCCAACCCATCCGCTACGAGTAGGATGTGACACAATGTCAGTTTTTAAGCGGAGTAGAGCTAACTTAATTTCAGATTCTTTTTTTCCTATACTGGTTGCGTCAACAAGGCTGATCTACTATTACCAATAACTGCAAGAATTGTGGGAATTATGCCTTTCTCAAGACCATTAATATGCAGGAAATAAACAAGCAGTATGTGAAAGGGGGTACAAAAATAGAAAAAAAAACTAAGTTGATGAGGAAAAATAAAACAGCCACGTAGCTTTATTATTCCTTGACAGGGTCTGAGATACGTCTGAATTTAAAATTGGAATTACCAACGACCTTCAATGCATTCTGAGACGTTTTTCATTGGTCAATCACGGCTGCTGATTTTGGTAAAGTCCATAAATATAAGTGGCAATTTCTCGTACATCTTATTGTAGCGGAGAATCCAATTGTAGTCCTTCTGGTATTAAATCCAGTAACTGATTTCAGGACAATTACCAACGACCTTCAATGCATTCTGGTACGTTTTTCATTGGTCAATGAGTGTTTGGTAAAGTCCATAAATATAAGTGGCAATTACTTGTACATCTTATACCAATAGATAATCAAACAGACATATTGGGACATTGGTTGCATTGTGACTTTAATCACATTGTGACATAAACTCTGTGATATTGATCACATAGTAACAGAAACTTTATGACATTGATCGCATTGTGACATAAACTCTGTAACATGGATCAACTGTAACAAACTGTGACATTGATTGCATTGTAACATAAACTTCAAGGAAACCCCCATTAGATTTAACCCTTGTCCTGTAGACAGGAGTCGCAACTTCTGCGTATTATTTCTACGTGAAGGCTGTTAGGTCTAAGAGTATTTGACCTTAGCGCTTCCACTTTTATATTGCTGCTCACTACGCCACCTAGCCATCGCATTCTAAACATATAGATATTTACCAGCCCCTCCGTACGAGCAGGATGCGGCTCAAGGTCAATTTCTTAAGCGGGAGTTTAACAGATTAAATTCAGAGTTTTCCTACTCTTAGACTGGTTACCTAGCTATTATTAAAGAGCCCAGTCTGTCCTGCTATTTACCCATAGCTGGAGAGAGAATTGGATTCATACCTTTCCCAATGCTATGTGAAATGCAAACAGATTCGTCCAGGAATTTAAACTCGTCTCGACGAATCCATTTTTTACGACTCTAACCATTAGACCACACGCCTTCTAACACATATATGATAAAAAAGGGTTGGGAGTTTGCCATAAGCGAAACAGGGTTGGTACAATCATATATGTGCTAGTGCCTGACGTGACCAGCCGATTGATCGGAGAGGTCCTCTCTGACCGCCCGTTTAGCCTAAGTAAGGACCAAAGTGGTGTGATGCTTGTCATGGATTGCACAACCACCAGGATTCCATCCTTAAGCACTATGTTCTTGTGCCAGATCTCCAAATTTACCAAACAATTGTCCTACTTTTATCTAGAGGCAGAACACAGAAATGAACTCCCCCTGGCCTTATGCCAAACCGAGCTTTTATTTCCTTGTTCCGGACAACTAAGCTTTCAATTGTGTATTTTGCTAGAAGTGGAATACACAACTGAAAACCATGTTTCTGTTCTTGTGCCAAATTAAGCTAAGCTTTGTGAATTACTACGCTCTGTCTGGCTACTAAGCCTCACCATCTTCTCATTGGCCACCCTTCTAATTCTACTTAAACCCTTCACCATCCTAACCACTTCACAGAGCATCCACCCGTATCTCCCACAACAACTGCACCAGAAAACGACCATGAAAATTCATCTGAAGGACAAACCC
>CM042162.1:91004425-91014425 GCA_023376005.1 Doryteuthis pealeii
TCGCCTGACGCTACCTCGCTAAAACATAACGTATACATAGCGTTAATTGAGGCAGGAGACCAGGACGCCATAAGATCAAAATATATTCCGTAATTCATAATTTCAATATTACAAATAAAACAAATTTCGATATTACAAATAAAATAAATTCCTATCTTGGTAAATACAGCTTCAATCTTGATATTTTTATGACACACCTTGTATGTTTGTCCCAAATAGTGTAGTCCAGAGGTTTTACGATGCCCGGACCATATTTTTATTTACCCCCCCCAAAAAAAAAAAAACCAATGTAGTGCGGTCACAATTGGAATTTGCATCACCAGTCTGGAACCCCTACCTCGCTCGGAACATTAACCACATAGAAACTGTATAGATACGTGCAACTAAACGAATACCCTCCATCAGGCATCTACCATATTCTGAACGTCTTGCTGCCCTGGGAATGGATTCGTTGAAACTCCGGCGTCCGGCAACTGACTTGGTAAATGCTCATAAGGTCATTAACCATCTTACCAACAGCAACCTTGAGCACCTTTTGATTTCTATGTTTCTAATCTCCATGCTTCCTGTAATTCGACAAAACTGTACCTGATATCCCCCTCCATGCACATATGCACGCGCACACACACATACATGTATATCATTACTGTAGGCTATCCATGTTCCTGACATTATTACATGTGGGGAAGCGCGGTCGTGTACTGGTTAGAATTTTAGGAAATGGACTCGTTGACCCGAGTTCAATTCCTGGACGAAGCCGCAGTTCACATAGCACTAATACCCTAGGGAAATGTATGAATCCGACTATTCTCCCTCCAGCTATGGGTAAATAGTAAGGCAGACTGGTATCTTTAAGCTTGGTTAGACAACCAGTCTAGGAGAAAGAAAATTCTGAATTCAAACCTGGTCACTAATAGAATAGGCTCAGGCCTACTTAGTGAACTATTTTAATTTTTTTTAAACAACAACAACAACAAAAATTATTCTATGTACTATACATGAGCCTTTGATGAGTTGTGGTGCACCTGAGCACTGTACGCGACAAATTATTATTATTATTATTATTATTATTATTATTATTATTTACTCCTTTTGAGTTTTCACATCAGCATTAGCTGATGGTCTTTCACTGGAGTCTGAGTGACAGCAAGTTTCCTCAGGTCTCCAGGACTCTTCTAAGTATTCTGGAAAATTGCAGCAGTGCAGTGTTCTGGATGGTATCAATCCTTCCTCTGATTTCCAGACTTTCCAAACCCTTTTCCAATCCTTTTGGGACCGTTCCAAGTGCATCAACTACAATTGGTATCACTTTGACTTTCATATTCCATAACTTCTTCAGTTCTCTGGCAAGGTCTAGGTATTTGTTCATTTTTCATTTTCCTTTAGCTTCACCCTATGATCTGCTGGAACTGCAAAATCCACCAGTTGACAAGTTCTTTCTTTTTTATTAATCAACACTAGGTTCGGTCTTCTTGCTGGGATAAGGTGATTCGTTTTTATTTCAAAGTCCCAGAGAATGTTATGCGTTTCGTTCTCAAGAACAGATTCTGGTTTATGCATATACCATTTTGTTGTATGGTCAAAATTAAATTTTTTACATAATTCCCAGTGGATCACCTTTCCAATCTTATCGATTTTTGCTTTGATATAGTTTGTCCTTATGGCATTATTTTGTGCAGCAATCATTAGTTATTCAGTCTCCCTTTTGAGGTTTCCTTTTCTTAACCATGTCCAAGGCTTTTCATGTGCAACCTCTCCAATTTGTCGTTTGAAGTGTCCATATAGTTGTTTTTCTTTCCATTTTGTTTTCTAGTTTTTCTTGTTTTTCTGTTTGTCCATATGTTACATCTGCTATTGTTGGCTGCTATAAGTAGTCTGTCTTTGCTCTTTTTGTGTAGTCTTCGAATTGTTGGATTGTGGCTTCTACGCATTCCTCTATGTTGGCAAGACCTCTTCCCCCTTCCTTTCTTGACACATATAATCTATCTCTATCGTCTCTAGGGAGTAAAGCCTTGTGCATGATCATTAATTTTCTCGTCCTTTGGTCAATCTGTCTGAGTTCTTCTTTTGTCCATTTTAAGAATTGTCCAGAGTATCTTATAATGGGGACGGCCCAGATATTAATTCCATTGATCAAATTTCTGCTGTTGAGTTTGGTTTCTAAGAGTTTTCTTGTTCTCCTGAGATATTCTTTTTTAAATTTTCCTTTTATTATTATTATTATTATTATTATTATTATTATTTACTCCTTTTGAGTTTTCACATCAGTGTTAGCTGATGGTCTTTCACTGGATTCTGAGTGACAGCAAGTCTCCCCAGGTCTCCAGGACTCTTCTAAGTATTCTGGCAGATTGCAGCAGTGCAGTGTTCTGAATGGTTTCAATCCTTCCTCTGATATCCAAATTTTCCAAGCCCTTTTCTAATCCTTTTGGGACTGTTCCAAGTGCACCAACTACAATTGGTATAACTTTGACTTTCATATTCCATAACTTTTTCAGTTCTCTGGCAAGGTCTAGATATTTGTCAATTTTTTCATTTTCCTTTAGCTTCACCCTGTGATCTGCTGGCACTGCAAAATCCACCAGTTGACAAGTTCTTTCTTTTTTGTTTATCAATACTAGGTCTGGCCTTCTTGCTGGGATAAGGTGATCCGTTTTTATCTCAAAGTCCCAGAGAATTTTGTGCGTTTTGTTCTCAAGAACAGATTCTGGTTTATGCATATACCATTTTGTTGTGTGGTCAAAATTTAATTTTTTGCATAATTCCCAGTGGATCACCTTTCCCAACCCAGTCGTGTCTAGCTTTGTATTCTCGTTGTGCTAGTTTGCTACATTCGCATTATTATTATTATATTATTATTATTATTATTATTATTATTATTATTATTTTCACTCCTTTTGAGTTTTTCTTTTACATCAGCGTTAGCTGATGGTATTTCACTGAAGTATGAGTGACAACAAGTCTCCTCAGGTCTCCAGGACTCTTCTGAGTATTCTAGCCGATTGCAGCAATTCAGTAGTCTGGATGGTCTCAATTCTTCTTCTGATTTCCAGATCCTCTAGTCTTTTTTCCAAGTTTTTTTTTACCGTTCCAAGTGCACCAATTACAATTGGTATCACTTTGATCCTCATATTCCACAACTTTTTCAATTCTCTGGCAAGGACCAGGTATTTGTCCATCTTTTCGTTTTCTTTCAACCTCACCCTGTGATTTGTTGGGACCGTAAAGTCCACCAGTTGACAAGTTCTCTCTTTTTTATTATTATTAATGAACACTAGGTCTGGTATCCTGCCTGGGATATGGTGATCCGTCTTTATCTCGAAGCCCCAGAGAATTTTATGCGTTTCATTCTCAAGAACAGATTCTGGTTTATGCATATACCGTTTTGTTGTATGGTCAAAATTTGATTTTTTACACAATTCCAAGTTGATCACCTTTCCAACCCAGTCGTGCCTAGCTTTGTATTTCCGTTGTGCTAGTTTGCTACATTCACTTAATATATGGTTTACAGTCTCATGCCTGTCACCGCACAGTCTACATTTACTATTTTGTTGCGTCTTATCAATTTTTGCTTTGATATAATTTGTTCTTATGGCATTATTTTGTGCAGCAATTATTAGTGATTCAGTTTATGGTGATTTATAAAATAATCTTTATTTATTCAATTTACACATAAATTGCCACATTAATAAAACGGAAATTCATGAAATAAATGTTATAATTTGGTAATTTTTAATTATGATCATATTTCTCCGTGAGATTGAATGCCCCCCACCCACGCACATAAACTGGATGCCTGGGACCAACGCTCTCTTCGCCCCACCCCCACTACCACCTCTGCACGTTTTCCAGTGAAATTTTATGGCATGTCAACCCTTGTTGGGTTATTTTATGCCGGAGATGTTTTGTTCTATTCATGTTTTATGGGCATTCAATATTTTTTAACAAACTTTTTCTTTTATTTAACCCATAGATAGGACCCGAACAGATACTACCACTCCGTGCCAGGGTGGACCTGGGAGTAATGGTGATGAAAGGGTACTCCACATTCCCCAGAGATCCAGAATCGGAACTTCCCCATAAGATAGAATTTAACGTCTTACCCAAAACACTAAGACCCTCAGCCATCGCCTTCTAGCACATATATGATAAAAATTGTTGGGACTCTCCATAAGGGCAATAGGGTTGGGACAATAGTATTGGTGCTAGGGCTCGATGTGACCAGCCGATAGATCGGGGGGGCTTCTGCAACCGCCCGTCTAGCCCAAGTAAGGGGTAAAGTGGAGTGTTGCATGTCATGGACAGCTTAACCACCAGGATTCCGTCCTTAAACATCACAGATCGCCACCCACGGCCAACAGGTGACCCCATTATGGAGGAGGTCTTATCCTTCTGCAGAGGCACAGTCGCGGTGTTCTAAAACCCCACTCGACAGGACTTTTCAGTTTCAGTATGTTTAGGAGTGATTGCAACAAAGCCCAAGGAAAAACTTCGCCTCAAATTGTCCCCTAGCTAAAAAGGGACTTTTTACATGGCCAGCTCTATGTAGCCATGAGAAGAGGTGGAAATATTGAGAGTTTAGTTTGTTCTGCTTTGCGGCATATCAACCCCGGTGGGTTATTTAATGCCGGCAAAGATTCGTAGTGATAGTTTAGAAGAAATTTCTTTAAACTAATTTTTTTGTAAACAAATTTAGATGGGATCCTAACAGGTACTACCACTCTGGGTCTGAGTGGATTTGAAATCAATGATGATGAAGAAGTGCTGCACATTCCACAGAACTCCGGAACTGGAACCTCACCATCATTTAGAATTTAATGTCATACCCAGGACATGAAAACTCTCAGTCACCGCTTTCTAGCACATATATATATTTACCAACTCCTCTGCACGAGCAGGATGTGACACAAGGTCAATTTCTTAAGCGGAGTTTATCAGGTTTGAATTCAGAGTTTTCCTTCTCCTAGACCGGTTGCCTCATCATGGTTAAAGAGCCAAGTCTGCCCTACTATTTACCCATAGCTGGAGGGAGAGTAGGATTCATACCTTTCCCAAGGGTATTAGCGCTAAGTGAAATGCAATTACCACGTCCAGGATTTGAACTCGGGGCGATGAGTCCATTTCCCAAGACTTTAACCATTACACCATGCGCTTCCTTTCTAGCATATATATGATAAAAAGTGTTAGGGGGCTTGCCTCAAGACTAATACGTTCGGGGCAATCATATAGGTGCTAAGGCTTGACGTGACCAACCGATTGATCTGAGGGGAGCTCTCCGACCGCCCGTCTAGCTTAAGTAAAAGCCAAAGTGGTGTGTTGCATATTATGGACTGCTTACCCACCAGGATTCCGTCCTTAAGAATCATGGATTGAAACCCATGGCCAACGGGGGGGGGGTTCCTCTCTGCAGAGGTGCAGTCGGTGTACTCTACAGTCCCGGCCGACAGGGTTTTATTTATTTAGTAACTTTCAGTTTAGAAATATATTATCTAAATTAGCAGTACTTACCCCTATTACAGTTTATTAGTAGTAGTATTATTTGAATTATTCGGACTATTGTCCTCATCTTTATTGTTATCTGTACAACGTTTCGGTCGATGTGCCTTCCAGCCTTCTTCAGATATTTCTTGTTGGACTCGGGAGTCTTCTCAAACTCGGGAACCTTCTTGTCGTAATCGGGAGCCATCACAGAATTTTGAACTTAACCCTTTATTCAGTCCACGGGGGTATCCTGTTCTCATTCCACTAACCATAGCTGGGGTACAGGTGTTAAGCTGTGTTAATTATTATTCTATGTTACTGTCGCACTTGATCAGGATTGAACCTTCAGCCTAGAAATAACTATCACTTAGAACTATCTTGACTCAACGTCTTTATCCACTACACTATGTGTCCAAAAATTCAGAGAAATAATTTATTATTATTATTATTTTAATAATGGAGATTCACTTCCCGTTTTTGTCTGTAAAAAAAATTACGTCACTGCTTACGTCACATTACCCAAAATCGTCATAACATAAAATAAATACACTCAAAATTTGAACATGCAACATTAAACAGTCCTCATTGTTTTTTAAAACAAGTTTTAATAAATACATGACAGGTATCATATATCTATATATAGTTTGTTTTATTTTAATATATATTTAAAGTTTACATTTCAAATTGTTTTATTTTCTAATCCTTTAATGAATTTGATGATTTTACTTACTTAGGGTACAAACTCGCTGACATTGAATTTTTTACTCCCACCCCTCAGGCAATATTTTTCAAAAATCTATTTTTACATCGCCGGAGGGAGTATTTTAATGTTAATCTCCTTAACCATCCTATTGAGGAATTTATCCCCAAGTCCATAAGTCGCAATTCCTATAAGTGGTCTAAAATTACCTTTTCATTTCAAATTACCTGTTATTTCCCTCAATCAAAGACTGACTAAATCTATTTATAATGGAGATTGTCTGCTATTTCCTCTGTAAAAAAAACTACGTCATAGCTCCACATCACAGCTTACGATCACAATATTCTTATGCTATATACTCCGCAAAATTTGAGTAAGCAATTTTTAAAAATTGTTTTTTACTCTGATCCCTTTTTTATTTTTAACAAGTAAAGCAATTAACTAAAAAGTTTACAAAATAAATAAATAGCTACGATTTTGTGTAAAATTGATGTGGAAAATATTCAAAATAATTGTTTGATTATTACATGCACGCAACATTTTATTTGAGAGGGACGCGGGCTCAGTTTATTCAAATTGTTTTATTCTTTTTTACTCCTTAATAAATTGCGAATGTACTGAAGAATTTGAATGGAACGTTATTTTTTTTTCAGAATACAAAGTGTGTTAAAAAGTACAAAAAATCTCGATACTTTTTGGACACACCTTGTATATATACCAGTATTTGTTTTTTTATTGTTTTTTATTTTATGGCATATCAACCCAGTTCGGCTAATTTAATACCAAACCAAGTCATTTTGATATTAGGTTGTTTATGATATCTATTTTGTATTTAGTGCAGAATTTAATGATGAAATTGATAATGATTATTGTTATTATTATTATGATTTCCATAGGAAAAGGAATTGGCAAGCTGAGTTCAAATCCTGGACAAGGCTGTTTGCATTTCACTTTGTGTTAATACCCTTGGGAAATCCATTCCCCACCCCAGCTATGGGTAAATATTAGGGCAGACTGGGTTATTTAACTTAGTTATACAACCAGTCAAGGAGAAGAAAAAGTCTGAATTCACACCAGCTGTACTCCTCATAAAAATTGGCCTTGTGACACACATCCTATTCCATGGTGGAGGGGTTGAGTAAATACATAGAAAAAATAAATAAAAGTTGAAATAAGATTTTTCTAATTTTATGTTCAGTTTATTTTTGTTCCAAATTCTGCGACATATCTTAAGAAAAATGTTGTGCATTATTTGAGCAATCTAGTCTCACCACTGAGAAAGGAAAAATTCTGTTGCTATGGTAACAGGAGGCATACTTACTGCCAAATAATGATTCATCACTATAATGGAATTTTGCATTACTTACTTGTGAGACCGGCTTAGACACTGTATAATATATAATATATATATATGTGTGTGTGTGTGTGTGTGTGTGTGTAGAGAGAGAGAGAGAGAAAGAGAGAGAGAGAGAGAGAGAGAGAGGGTGAGAAGAGAAAGATTAAAAGAGATTGATAGATAGATATATAGATATGAAGTCAAAGATAGATAAATAGATAGATAGATAGATAGGTATGAACTCTCTGAGATAGATAGATAGATATGAACACAAAGATAGATAGATAGATAGATAGATATAAAGACAAATATAGATAGATAGATAGATAGATATAAAGACAAATATAGATAGATAGATAGATAGATAGATAGATATGAACTCTCTGAGATAGATAGATAGATATATAGATAGATAGATAGATATGAAGTTAAAGATAGATAGATAGATAGATAGATAGATAGATAGGTATGAACTCTCTGAGATAGATAGATAGATAGATAGATAGATATGAAGTCAAAGATAGATAGATAGATAGATAGATATGAAGTCAAAGATAGATAGATAGATAGATAGATAGATATGAAGTCAAAGATAGATAGATAGATAGATAGATAGATAGATAGATATGAACTCTCTAAGATAGATAGATAGATAGATATGATGTCAAAGATAGATAGATAGATAGATAGATAGATAGATATGAACTCTCTAAGATAGATAGATAGATAGATAGATAGATAGATAGATAGATATGAACTCTCTGAGATAGATAGATAGATAGATAGATAGATAGATAGATAGATAGATAGATAAATATGAACTCTCTAAGATAGATAGATAAATAGATAGATAATAAATATGAACTCTCTAAGATAGATAGATAGATAGATAGATAGATAGATATGAACTCTCTGAGATAGATAGATAGATAGATAGATAAATATGAACTCTCTAAGATAGATAGATAGATAGATAGATAGATATGAACTCTCTGAGATAGATAGATAGATAGATAAATATGAATAGATAGATAGATAGATATGAACTCTCTAGATAGATAGATAGATAGATAGATAGATATGAACTCTCTGAGATAGATAGATAGATAGATAGATAGATAGATAGATAAATATGAACTCTCTAAGATAGATAGATAGATAGATAGATAGATATGAACTCTCTAAGATAGATAGATAGATAGATATGAACTCTCTAAGATAGATAGATAGATAGATATTGGGTTCTTTAGAATTGGTTAGACAACCAGTCAAAGAGAAAGAAAAACTCTGAATTCAAACCAGCTATTTAACCCTGTTTAACAATTGACCCCATGTCACATTCTGCTGTGTGTGTGGGGGGAGGGGGTAAATGTATGCAATTGATGATTATTTTGTTGTTATTGGTGTTAGAAAAAGAAAAAGAAACTCTATGGGATTTTCACATCCGTATTTTAACTACCTTAGCCTTTTCGCTTGATGGAAACCTTAATAAAGCTTTATTTTAGGAGTATGTTAGTTGGTTGGTTGGTTGGATTTTATGGCATGTCAAACCCTTGTTGGGTTATTTTGTGCCGACAATGTTTTGTTTTATTAATTCTTATTGCATACCATACTTTTTTTCAAGCTCAATTTTTAATAGATATTTTAATACGCATTTTTAGAACACTTTAATCCATAGATGGGACACTAATGGGGGGGGGGGCACTACCACACCAATGTATTATATATACTAGCAAATAAATGCATCCCCCTGGTGCAAGTATTTTAATGTTAACTCTTAACATCCTATTGAGAATTTTCCAAGTCCATAGTCGCATTCCTATAAGTGGTTAAAAATGACCTTTTCATTTAAAGTTACCTGTTATTTCCCTCCAATCAAAGACTGCTAAATCTATTTATAATGGAGATTGTCTGTATTTCTGTCTGTAACAAAAACTACGTCATAGCTCCACATCACAGCTTACGTCACAATATTCTTATGCTATATACTCCCAAAATTTGAGTAAGCAATTTTAAAAATTGTTTTTTTACTCTCGTCCCTTTTTTTTTTACAGTAACAAGAAGTTAACTAAAAAGTTTACAAATAAATAAATAGCTACGATTTTGTGTAAAATTGATGTGGAAAATATTCAAAATAATTGTTTGATTATTACATGCACGCAACATTTTATTTGAGAGGGACGGGGCTCAGTTTTTATTTCAAATTGTTTTATTCTTTTTTACTCCTTTAATAAATATGAGGATTTGTCTTACTTATGATACAAACCCTCTGACATTGAATTATTAACTCCCACCCTCTCAAGAAATATATTTCAAAAATTAATTTTTATGATGCCCGGAGGGTGTTTTCTGTTGCTAGTATGTTTAATAATACATTTAAACAAAGGCTATTGTTTGGGGTAGATTAGGAAAATGAATGTGACTTGTGGCTTGGTGGAATGAGGTGGTATAGGACATTAAGAGTTAATGTAATAAAATACTAT
>CM042162.1:91019425-91039425 GCA_023376005.1 Doryteuthis pealeii
TCCATCTTCATATCTATCTATCTATCTATCTATCTATCTGTCTCAATTTGTTCATATTTATCTATATTATTTTAAATACTAAGATTTTTTTTATTCATGTTTGTTTAATGTCTTGTTTTTAGTTTAAATAAACAAGAATTACGACAAAAAAAGAAGCGACCCCCCCCCCAAATACATTCACTTGTCGAAAATATCTATCTCCATTTGTTCATATTTATCTATATTATTTTGTTTATCTATCTATCTATCTATCTCAGTCTATTCCAAACTATATATCCATCTTCATATCTAAACAAGAATTACGACAAATTACGATAAATAAACAACAAGAATTACGACGAACTGGGGGTTGTTATTTTGATAGTCTCCGGGTAGCAATTTTTGAGGCAGGAGACCGGGACGCACTTCCTCATAAATTACCGGCATTGATAGATGTTGTATAAAGTTGTTGCGTAGTGATTCAGTTATACAGTTTTTTCACTTCAGAACTCCAAAAGTGGACCGTTTTAAGCTCCTTTTTTATATTGTTACTCGGAAAAAGAAATATCGTTAAATACTTCGCAAAATTACCAGCGAATTTTCAGTTTATTTCAGTATAGGACATGCTGATAGCTTTTTTATTTAGTGTGTCCTGGGACGCACATGTTTGCTTTGAATGAGTCCCCCGGGAAAATTTATGGGTCCCAACTAAAGCCGTCTAATTCCTACCACGTAACGTATCCTGTGTAATTCGTTTCTAAGAAACTATTGAAATGTATTTACAGTTAGCTTGAAATGGTTAAGGAAGAAAAAAGAAAAACACTGGGACGTATGGATACGATTTTACTGCGTCCTTTTAAATTTTTGTGCGCCAGGGACACAGTCCGCGTACCTATCAACATATCTGCCTTAGAATAACAACACTAAGGTAAAAAAAAGTGTATAACTGAATTTACGCCACTGAAATCACAGTCTACCCATCGTGTTTTTTTTATATCACGATAAAGATGAGGACAACAGTCCGAAAAAAACAAAATAATTTTTTTTTTTCTTTTTGTATATTATCGCAGATATTTCTACAACAGGATGTTTTGGTCGGTACCAGTCTATCTTGAAACCGATTGATTATGGTTTGGAGCCTCCACACGGGGAACTCCAGAATCCTGGCCTCATGCCAGACGAAGACAAGACAGATTATTTTATAACATTCTTTCTTTCTTTCTTTTTTAAAATTATTTTTTTACAAAAGTTGATTTTAAAGCTAGAACAAAAGATTTAAAGCCGAGAGTAAGACTTTTTTTTTTCTTTTTTCAGATGAAATTTAACTTCTACCTTTTAATTTTATAAAATATTCAAGATACCCCTTTTCAGTTACGGTCAGTCTATTATGTACAACGTTTAAAAAAATATTAACGATATAAAATTTATAAATTTTTGAGTCTCCTAACTTGAATTTTAAATAATACTACCTCTTCATTTATTCATTACAGCCGTTATCAAAAGTATTAAGTATATATAGTTATAAAAATAGCACACTGATGTGCGATCTCCCATATGGTCTAGTGGTTAGGATTCCTGGCTTTCACCCAGGCGGCCCGGGTTCGATTCCCGGTGTGGGAACGCTAATTTTTTTTAAAATCAAGGTTTCTTTGAATTTAGTTTATTAATGATAAAATTTTTTCGGACTATGTCGATAGAATAAAAATTTTTTCCACTTAAAATTAATTAATTAATTAATTTTAATTAAAAAATATTATCTGTGTAAAAATTCTCAGTGTTCCCATTATTTACAGAGGACAGGATTATTATGTCTACCGGCTACCCCCACCTCTAAAACAAAAAGAAAAAAAAGAAGGATGATTGGATTTTACGGCATGGCAACCTTTATTGGGTTATTTCATGTCGAAAACATTTTGTTTTATTTATTCTTGTCGGGTATTCAATTTTTTTGGCAACTCAATTTTTTTTAGACACATTTTTTAATACTCATTTTTTCTATTTAACCCATTGATGGGACTTTAACAGGTACTACAACTCCGGGTCAGGATGGGCCTGGGAATAATGTCGATGGAGGAGGGGTACCTAAAAAAAGACTTAATCGAGTAAATAATCAATTTAAAAATATAAGTGTCGTCAAAATTTTCCAGTGAAATTGTCAAAATAAAAGAAATTGAAAATGTTTATATACACGATAATTTCACAAAGGCGGAGATGCTGATAGGTCCGCTTTCTGCGTCCCTGACGCACACAAATCTAAAAGGACGCAGTAAAATTGTATCCATGCGTCCCAGTGTTTTTCTTCATTTCTTCCCTCATTTGAAGCTAACTGTAAATACATTTCAATAGTTTCTTAAAAACTAATTACACAGGATAGTTTACAAGGTAGAGGTTAGACGGCTTTAGTTGGGACCCATAAATTTCCCTTGGACTCACTCAAAGTAAGTAAATGTGTCCCAGGGCCCAATAAATCAAGAAGCTATCAGCATCACTGCAAAGGAGCCGTGTCTCATTTTACCGACATAGTCCGAAAAATCGCCTAATAATCTCTTTTAATTTTAAATCTGTTAGAGCGTTATGATTCAAGATTTAATTAATAATGTTTTTTGTTGTTTGTTTTTTTTTAAAGATTTTTACACAATTTTGATTAAAGGTAGATTTTTTTTATTTATCTTTAATTAACTTACGTTCGTGTCCCCCTGGATGTAGGACACACAACTGCATGTGATGGTGAGGCTTTAGTCCTGAAGATCTGGAAGGTGCAGAGTTCAATTACATTTATGTAATTACTTTATGTACATTAAGTTGTTTTGGTGCTGGTATCTTTTCCCCAATGTTACATAATCATTGGAAACCTAATGATTATGACAATAGTGTAGAAATCATATTAGTGCAGCTGATGGCCTTGAGAGTGAGTGACAGTGTTTGACCTCACTCTGACCTTGCTTTCTGAGGATAGACCGTGAGAACGGAAACCCCATAGAAAGCCCCCTTCCGGTTTAAGGGGTAAGCAACTCAGTCAGTTAGAGTTAGAACTTAGAAGCGAAGCTAGCAAGATGTGAGTCTCACTGCATGATTGTCTGGTCTGGGGTTCTACGAATAAAGTAACATCAAAAGTAAATCGAAGTCTTGTGTTTATTACTAAAAGCTATCAATGACACAAGGCTTCTGATAAGGAGTGATCCCCAACAGAAACCAGACCCGGAATCCTCAATAGAAGACCAGACGAGACCTTAGAAGATATACCAGATCCGTCCAGAAGAATAAACGACAGAGTAAGAAGTAAGAGAAGTATATAACATATAGATATCTAGGGTCGGTAAAGAGGGTATACAACACCAATAAAAGCTGGTTCTTGTGGGCTGGTAAGCTGAAATGGAATTTAAGGAACGAAGAGGAACGAAAGAGGAAAGAGACAAAGGCAAGAGGTAGTTTTATGACTCGGGCTTTATTGAACAGGGCATAGACAGCCGCGGCGAGGGGTTAACCCCTGGCCAGAAAACGACCTACACTCAGTTGCGGCCTAAGTTCGAATGGCCGAAGTATTAATTTGGGGGTAGGGATCAGTACCTTTTGTCGGACATGCGCAAAGGTGTTCTTCCGGTCAAGGCCCCATGGGAGTCTGTTGTTTTTTTTTAAATCTTTTTTTATTTTCGTATTGTTTAATCATCACTCATTGCTATTACTCCCAGGCCCACTCTGAAACAGAATGTTGAGTATCCCTTCATTTTGGTAGTTGGGCGGTTAGGATGGCCCTTTCCGATCAATCGGCTGGTCACGTCAAGCCCTAGAACCAACCCTGTTGCACTTATGGCACCCCGCCAACCCTTTTTAATCATATATGTGCTAGAAGGTGGTGACTGAGGGTCTTAGTGTCCTGGATATTACTTTAAACTCTATCTGATGGTGAAGTTCCTATTCTGAAACTCTGGGGAGTGTGGAGTACCCCTTTCATCACCATTACTCCCAGGTTGATTCAGACCCGGGGTGGTAGTACCTGTTAGGGACCCATATATGGGCTGAATAGAAGAAAAATGAGTTTAAAAAATTGTTTAAAAACGAGTTTCAATAAATAAGGAAAAAATGAATACCCATCAATAATGAATAAAAGAAAACGTCTTCGGCATAAGATAACCCAACAAGAGTTGACATGTCGTAAAATCCAACCAACAAACCAGCCGACAGATGATCGAGCCAGTAAATCGACATTCGGTGAAACTTGTAAATCGTCGTCAAAATTAAAACGGAAACTTATTTGATGACAATTTGACTTCAGTGTATGAATGAAATTTTTTGCGAATTGGGTTTAGGGGTTTGGGGATTAAGGTTGTTTTTAATTACGCATTGCTTAAAAAAAGCAACAAAACCCAAATTACTATACATTTAATGTTGAAAAATATTTTTTTTAAAACCAAGTTTAATTGAAATTATACATTGCAATACTAACACAAACAACTGAGACTAATGTGTCTACTGTTGGATTCAATAATTAATTTCAATGGTTAATTGAATGTATAGTAATTTGTTTATTTTTTGTTGTTTTTTAAGCAATACGTAATTAAAAACAACCTTAATCCCCAAACCCTAAACCATAACCCAATTCGCAAAAAAGTTAATTCATACACTGTAGTTAAACTGTCATGGATCACCAACAAATAAGTTTCCGTTTTAATTTTGATGACGATTTGCAAGTAACCCGACATTCCTTGTAATAGATTGAATTTAACGGCATGTCAAACCGTCTATAGTTATTTTATGCTTATATAGGCTAGAGGCTAGTGAATCGCTTTTATCGTACATTCGTATTTACATTTTTTGTGTAGTTTTTTCTTAAGAACTTGGGTAAGGGTCACACACAGTCCTATCGAATGTGAATCATTTTTAAACACATCTATTAGAACCCCTAGATGACACCGAATAAGTACTACCACCGCAGACCGGAGTGGACCTGGGAGTAATGGCTATGAAGGGCTACTACTCAATACAGTATACCTAGCCATTGGCAAATTTGTCATCTGCTAGGAATTTTAAAAGCGAATTAGAAATAATTAAATCTATTATTTAAGGTCAAACTTTGTCTAAATCGATAAGTAGTAACATAATAACCATAATTAAAAAAAGAAAAATATCATTACATATGCAGTTTATTTTTAATAGATTTAAAAGTATTTGTTTTGGTCAATTTCGACGATATCGGGCAGTCAGCCTCGTTTTCGATGTTTTTAAGTGCCTGTTTACAATTTTACTGTAACATTCGCGTTTGCAAAAAAATTACCAAAAATCAGGTAATTATCCGATTTTAATGAAATATTCAGTATTGATTTAACAATTAATGAATTTTATAATGCATCAGTTATTTTATTTCAAAACTTTAATTTAGTATTTTTGCTATGAAAAATTAATATATAAAATTCATTTAAAATATGAAAATACCGATGTTAAGTTTAAAATGTTATATTTTTAGATTCTAAAAATTAATATCTACTTAATGCAAACCTTATTTTTGTGTATCATACACCCTTGATTACCCTTGATTACCAGAACTGGAGCCTCACCATTAGATGCAGTTTAGTCTCAATTCAGGAAACCCTTTTATGGTGGGAACGAGTTTTACCCCTCTGCTGGGGTGGGGGAGTACAGTCAGCGTATTCTAAGCCCCGCCGACGAGGTAGATCGCTGTGCAAGAAGAACAAAAAAGACGAATTTTCACAGATATAGTGAGTTCTGCGCGCTAATACTTGAACTGCTCCAGCAAGTGCTTTCTTACATCTCCTCCTTCTCTCGTACTACTTTTACCTCCTCCTACCCCTCCGGTACTATTTCCACCTCCTCCTCTTCGTGTTTAGACTGATGTTTAGAAAAGCGAAAAGATTCACAACAGCGACATCAGTTCTCAGTGAGCAAGTCAAAGCGCGCCCATTTTTGTCCTCTTCACATAAGCGACATCAGTTTCTGATAGAAAAGGAGACACCTGGCATTTTTCTTTTCCGCGCTGTCATCGTCGTCGTCATAGTCGTCGTGGTCATTCATATCATCGTCGTCGTCGTCGCCGTGATCCCGTTCATTTTTTTAATTTTTTTTTTTGGTGGGGGGGTGCTTACGACTGAATGACGAAAAAAAAAAAAGACATTTTTTAAAAATAATTTAAAGTCTGTTTTTTTTTTTGTTTTTTTTTTTTAAATCATTTTTATCCTCCTTACTCATTTAAACTTTCCATTCACTTTAACATAGGTAGGTATGCTCAATTTACGGACTTCGTAAATTGTTAAAAATATTTCAAAACATCAATAAGAAATTGAAAATTAACTTTTTAATGTTTTCTTTTACGTTTAATATAAAGTTTATGTGTTAAAAAAAAAAAAGACATTTCTCTTACGTATAACATACGTTTTTGCATTTTAAATAAATTTGCGATAAATTCTTAATCTTTGTTGACATAGTTATCGCATCTTGACGCGAACGTAATTTCTATGGGGAATTTTAGTCTGAAAAAAAAATGACTAATTTAGCATTTCGTTGATGCCTTCATGTTTAATTCTTAATATTATCGGAAAAAAAAAGAGCCGGGAAAATCAAGATTAGAATGTTAAAGAATATTTAGAATAAAATTCTATCAGAAATATTATAAAAAGCGAGACTTTTTTCTTCGATACATTTCTGATAAAGTTTAACAATACAATTGGAATCCCCTTCACTCTCATAGTCCACAGATTTTTTTCAGTTCTCTAGCAAGATCTAAGTATTTGTCTATCTTTTCGTTTTCTTTCATTTTCATTCCGTGTTCCACACAACGGCAAAATCCACTAGATGGCAATTTCTTTTTTTCTTCTTTTTTCTTCTTGTTAATTAACACTAAGTCTGGATTTCTCACCGGGATTTGGGTGATCCATTTGTAGGACAATTATAAGATACTAGCGGGACCTGTAGATATATCATAACTTAATCATTACAACGTTTGATATATTTACTTAAAAGCTATTGCAAAAAATAGTTCAATATGTAAAAAGAATAATAATCTTGATTTAACTGTCTCACTCTTTTTTTTTTCTTTCTTTTCATCTTCTCGTTGTATTCGATTGAAACAGATTAGCATTATCGCTTCCAAGCTCTCACCCTCTCTATATATTTCCCTACTCTCTTTCTTTCTTTCTTTCTTTCTTTCTTTCTTATTGTTATTAAATAGAAATAATTACCTGAAACTATATTATTAGTAGTATTAGTTTGAAATACTTGAAACCAAACAACTATTTTCAAATTAGTTGTATTAGGTAGGAATACGTGATACCATACAACTGTGTATTTGTATTAGATAGGAATACTTGATACCATACAACTGTGTACACATTATTTGTATTAGATAGGAATACTTGATACCATACAACTGTGTACACATTATTTGTATTAGATAGGAATACTTGATATAATGAAACTGTAATTTTTGTACTAAGATAAAATAACCCAACAAGTGTTGACATGCCGTAAAATCCAACCAACCCACCAATCTGCCAAACTTGATATCATATAACCATGTGCAAAAAATCTCTTAAGACAGCTATACAAAATATGCGAATATAAACTGGTACTCTTCGCGGTGAAGCGTCCGGCCTCCTGCCTCAAAAAGCGCTAGCCGGTGGCTGCTGAAAAAAATAAACACCAGCTACGATTGAAGTCCGTAGCTGAAGCGGTGTCACTTGCAAAAAAAAACAATAAAAAAACCCGACTTAGGGCGTTTTTCCCGAAAACCCAACCTCAACCCCAACCCTAACTCTAACCCTAAACCCTAACCCTAAACCCCCTAGTTAAAATTAACAGTTTTATTACAAAATGTGTGGGTTCTGTTTTTTTCTGGGTCACCTGTATACAGGTGCCCCAGAAAAAACAGAACCCAAATTATATATTTATTTTCCCATTAAACTAACCCTAAGCGTCAACCCCAACCCTAACCCTAAACCCTAACCCTAGTTTTTTTTTTTAAGTGACACCACTTCGGTTACGGACTTCAATCGTAGGTGGTGTTTTTTTTTCAGCAGCCACTGGCTAGCGGTTTTTTTAGGCCGGGACGATTCTCCGCGAAGAGTACCTATGAACTTTCAATGGCTCCAAGCATAAAAATAATCCTATACAATTTGACATGCCATTAAAATCATCCAATCAACCCACCATTATATCTAATACTAATAATTTTCAAACACATTTATTTGATTAAAAGATAGGGCCATAAAAGGTATTACCACTCCAGGTCAGAGTGTCTATGAATAAGAACTCCAGAAGTGGAAGCTCTCATTGCAGTGTAATATCATAGATTGGACACAGTGCGTGAATGTTCCCGGATACAACCTTTCTAGGAGTTCAGTTAAGGGCAACTGAATGAATCACAAACAACGTCACCTGTGATTGGTCTATGAATAATAATCTTCATGGTCAGCTGACCATAATAGAATTATGAGTCATACTGGGAGTGAAGCCTTACCGCAGACGCAGCTCCAATGATTTCTCTCTTGGTAAATCGAGATTGTTCCCTTAACGAGGATAAATAAAAAAAACAGAAAAAAACAGAAAAAAAACAAAAAAAAAAACAAGGAGTGGTCAGCCGAACCTTTACCACCAACTTTCGTTTACTGCGCATTAATAAAAAAAATAAATAAAATTAAAAAAAAAAACTCCCAATGGTACTACCATTGTTACTCATTTGGATATCAGGGTCGCCAGTTTGGGCTAGAAATAGCAAATTGGGGTGGGTGGAGGTCGGGCTGAAACCCCAGGGCTAGTCAATTTTGAATGTCGGTACTTGAGATTTTGGGTGCTACTTAAAAAGTAATCTATGAACAATCATTAAAATTTACTAATTTTAGTCCAAGGTCAGACGTACGCGGCACCCAGTGAGAATCAAACTCACTAACAATGTTCTGTTTGCTAACCATTAAACTATAAAAGGAGCAACTTATTGAGAAGTAGTGACTGAAATAATCAATTAACAAAATCCGGAAAAAGTTTTATTACTTTTTGTACAGGAAAATAAATGATAGTCAACGCGCAGTTCTCCAACAGTATGACTAGCTACTTGGTTAGTAACTCGACTATGAATACTACTACGTAACACGACTAAGAATAACTAGTAGTCTAGCTTGCTATCAATTATAACACATGATACTCAGCTTAGCTAAGTTGTGACACAAAGCTAGAAGTATGTGTCACCCAGTGAGAATCGAACTCACTAACAATTTTGCTGATCCTGGCTGAAATTCTTCACATTTAAGAAAAAGCGGAGCATGTTCGGTTGAAAGGGATTGTTTAGTTTGTTGAAAAGCTTCGTCGCACGGCCTTTCTTCATGTCCTTGATGGCCTGTGATAAAAATTGGCCCTTTCTCATGCACTATATGCCTGATAAGAAACGCAGACACTCCTACGTCTTTGGCTATGGATCAGATTGACTTCGCTGGGAATCTGTTACGATTTTATGGGCCATCCTTTGGGCATCAAGCAAGAGCGCTTGTCCAGCGTAAACCCTTGGTACAGAATCCTTGGTGCTCCTTAGTATTGTAAGTTCCTTCCTCAATGGTTGCAAATGGACGGTTCTCAGTATCAGTGCTTAAGTAGTCAACCAGCCACGCATTATGGTTGTTGATTGGCGGAGGATTAAACCACGTGACCTTGCCCAGTCTATAAATTCAGGTGGTGTATTGCAGGACACCTTATATATCCAAATCTTGGCCTCCTTTTATTTAAAGAAAGGCCTCCTTTTATTTTTTTAGTCCCCGAAATTTTTCGTTTTTGCTTTCCCCCTCCCCAACATCGGCCTTCTGCCACATTTATGTATTTATTTACGTAATAAATATATATATATATATATCCAAATCTTCCAACAGAATCTTTCGTAATTATGGCCTAGATCTCACTAAGAAACTCCGGAGTTATTTTCTTATCAGAGCAACCAGAATGAGGTTTCCGAGCTGCCGTACCTTCGTAATCACTACTGGACCATCTAACTCATTACGAATCCACTTCAATGTCTTCAGATTGATACCCAAACACTGTGAAATCTTCGTATTGGAGATTCTGGTGTGAATGCCAAGCTGTACAGCATTTTGTTTCTAAATTTCTGGAGGAGTGAATGGTGTCATGGTGCTATTTTCCTCACAGACCAACTGCCTAGTAGACTCAAACTGAAACAACATAAAAAAAACAAATTTCTGTACATTTAATTTTGAAAAATATTCTTTTAAAACCAAGTTTAATTGAAATTATACATTGCAATACTAACACAACCAACTGAGACTAATGTGTCTACCGTTGGATTCAATAATTAATTTCAATGGTTAAATTAAATGTATAGTAATTTTGGGTTTTTGTTGTTGTTGTTTTTTAAGCAATACGTAGTAAAAAAAACATCCTTAATTCCCAAACCCCTAAACCGTAACCCAATTCGCAAAAAGTTCATTTATAGACTGTAGTTAAACTGTCATGGGGGACCACCAAAAAACTTTCCGTTTTAATATTCCGACCAATTTGCAAGTTTAGCCAGCAGCGGTCTCCAACCACTGGGTCATGAGCCGGTACCGGGCCGCACAGAACGTTTTAATTTTTAAAAAAAAAAAATTTTTATTGATTATCAGTGTAAATGTTGATGTTTAATTTTGAAAAGTGACTTTTGTGCCTCATTATTATTATTTGATTCACTTGTTCACTCTTTTATATAGAAATGATCAGTATTGTCACTTGAATCGAGTTTTTTTATTATAATTATTTCTTATTAGAAAGGATTTTCGTTCTAATATGAATATTTTCGTTTCCAGGGATGTTGTTGATTATTAATTTATGATCAATCAACGGTTATGTGCCTTTTTACTTAATGCACATTTTCAGTTCTAGTCGTTTAAAAACATCCATCACCGTTTGAACAAAAAATATTTTTCTTTCCTATTATATTGTCCTGGGGAAGGTTTAACATAAACCGAAACGTTTAAACGTCGACGTCAACATCAAGATAGATTCATCTTTTTTTGGAACATTTTTTTTCTAATTTCTATGTATTACTCAGAGGTACAAGTGTTAAGTACCCAGTGAGGAGCGAACTCACAACTGTTTTAATGGTTTAAAACAGCGGTTCCCAGTCACCGGGCCGCGGGACCATTAGGTATCGAGCCGTACAGAACGTTTGAATTTTTATTATCAGTAAATGTTGATGTTTTATTCTGAAAAGTGACTTCTGTGTCTCATTATTCTTATTTGATTCAGTTGTTCACTCTTTTATATAGAAATGATCAGTTTTTGTCACTTGAATCGGTTTTTTTTATTATAAATATTTCCGTTTTAATTTTCCGACCAATTTGCAAGTTTTACCCCGCTGCTGTAAAAGATCTCTAAGTAACAGATAAGTTAGTTCTGTTAATATATTTTGATATTAATGGTTTTGTTGGAGTGAACAAGTGAATCAAATAATAATAATCACAATTAGTGGCAGCGCTGAGCTTGTTTCTCTGCAACGAGCTAGTCCCATCTAAAAAAAAAAATTAAAAATTTTAAAAAAATTAAAACGTTTTGTACGACCCGGTACCTAATTGCCCGCGGCCCGGTACTGGGTCGCGACCCGCTGGTTGGGGACCACTGCTGTAAAAGATCTCCAAGAGTTTTACTAGCGAATACCTACTTTTGATAAAGCCTAATTTTAGTTCTGTTAATATCTTTTGATATTAATGGGTTTTTTGGAGTCGCATTTACCGCGCTTTTTCTTGGCAAATATATTCGCTATTTATGTCAGCAAAGGCAGCGTTTCATCTTTTTGCTTCTCCATTTTCTCCTAAGCGTTGGCTATGTGAACTGCGCCCACACCTCGACTCCAAGAAAGTACAATAATAGAATGATACATGCCAATGTACATACGAGCCACCAACAATAAATGTGGGTACTATATCCAAGGGAGGTAACAAAGAAAAAACAACAACAACATTGAACACTTCATAAAATCACTGTGACTGCTCAAAATTAAAGAGAATGATTTTATTATAACGGAGATTCGGTGTCTGTTTGTATCCGAAACTACGTTACTGTTTACGTTACAGTACCCTTAGGAATTGCGTAAGTTTGGTGATTAAGACCACGAGAGTTAACAGACAAGAGTTAAAGGAGTAAAACACAAACACAACTTAGAATTCGAATAAAGACATTTATTACGGACATACATAACATAAATTGTTGCAAACTAAGGTTTGTCTGCGGGAATGTTATATAAAATAATAGTCCACTTAGCTGAAATCCTGAGGTAGGGTGGGTTATCGGAGCCCCTTTGCTACGGCTATCTGTTCGCTCAGAAGAATATAGAAGAAGCTTTTTCGTACGTCTCTGTCTTCGGGGAGTCTTGAACAGAAAAGGGAAGAATTTGCCTCTTTGGCTTTGCCGCTAAAGAATGCTGGCCCGTGATTGGTTGTTTGATAGCGAGGCTCGTAGAACAAGGACGATAACCCCTACCTCAGATTTCTTTGCATAAGTTTATCAATGAGTATTTAATTCATTAATCATAGAATAATCATAGAATAAGTTTTATTTATTAACGACGTCTCTATGAAATTCTGTGTTAGATTTGCCTCAAAACAGCTCATGTTATTAATGCGTATAAAATCATATCACGTGTCTTATATATCACTTAGAAATAAAGCTTTACATGATATATGGTGTGATTAATTTGCTTACTGGTTTTAACAAAACCGGGGTTAATAAGTAATTACTTGGTGCTATTGATCTCTAATATTATTGTTTTATTCTGCAACATATTAAAATCAATCCAAAGAATGATTTTATATAGAAACCAATTAAAATATGATTAAAATAAGTGCAATCTTTTTATATGCGTTCTTATTTAATTTCATAACCACTTATCAAAACAGCTTGATTCGGCATTAAATTAACCGGAGTGGTAGACTTGTTAGGGCCCCATCTCCATCTACCATCTTAAATAGAAAAAATGAGTTTTAAAAAATGTGTTTAAAAATTTTTTATACCCATGAAGAATGAATAAAGCAAAACGTCTTTAGCATAAAATAACCCAACAAGGATTGACATCCCGTAAAATCCAACCAACCAACCAGCCAACCAACTAACCAGCCAACCAACCGGATAGTTGAAGAAATTTCGCCCGGGCTGCAAGAACCTCGACGATCAGGCAAGGTCGGGTAGGCATAAAACCGAAGATTCCGTGGCTGTTTTCCAAGCCGTAGCACTCGGAGAGTATCAGGCGAATAGCTCGGCATCTCACAACTCATCACCTTCATGACCGTTGCAAGAGCACCCGGAGAAGCCGAATTGTGCCTCACATTACCAAAATATTGCAAAACATCCTTAAAGCTCGACTTTCTTTCACTCCTTTGGGGTTGCTACATGTTAAAATTATCGGCAAAATCATGGAAGATTTAGGAACACCAACAGTCGAATTACGGCACTTGCTACTCGCATAGATCCCCAAATAGGTTGTAAGGGGCTCTTTAGCCTTGGTCGGCAACCCATCAAAGTCAATGGAAAGTCCGACACAAAAACTTTGCTGCTTTTCAAGGACAGGCTAGGGAGTAAACCCCGAAAACAAATCAGGAGTCGGAGCCCCTAAAGGTGGCGTGATGTTGAAATCCAGTGCTACCCATTACCTCCTATGACACAACCGTTGCCAAACCACATTGGTACCTTACGTTTCCTTTGGATCACAGCGGCAGTGTGGAGAGGTGGATTTGCTGCATGGGCAAAAGCTTATCCTCCGTATGAACCCACCCAGGCTATGTAGTTCAAAGAGAGGGGGAAAAAAAGAAAAAAGAAAAAAAAAACTTTGACACTACTCCATCGTCTCTCGTAGACGGAAGGCTGCCAACTAAGCTGAATAGCAAGTTCGAACCACGCTGAATGCCTTGTACTTAAGGCCTTGTGTCAAATCCTACTCAATGGGTTGGATAAATAAATTAGATGTTTGTTTGTTTATTGATTTTAACGGCATATCAACCCGTCTGGGTGTATGTCATGCCTAACGGTTAGGAAGTTATACATATCGTGTATTTATGTTTATACTTTTTAGTAATATGTTTTAACAATGTGTTAGCATTATTGGGGATTATGTTTGTATGGTATTGATTAGTTTCATGTCTATATTCTATGGTATAATTTTATTTCCCTCAAAAAAGAGAGAATGTCCTCCATGTTGACATTTTCAAACAGATCTTTCATATTGTTTGCTTTAAAATAACGGTTTCTTATGCGAGCAAAAAAAACTGCATTCCATAAGTGTTTAACTGTCAATGGTGTTTGACATGTTCCACATTGTGGTTGTTGTTCTTGTTTGAGTATATAGGAGTGTGTTAGTCTTGTATGACCAATGCGTAATCGGGACACAATGACTTGTTCTTTTCTAGACTTCCTTAAAGTTGGTCTCCAGTCTCCCCAAAGTGGGTTTGATTAGAAAGAGTTTAATGTGGATGTTGTTATTTCAATGTTGTTGCCATTTTGTATGAAGGAATCTATTAATTTTAGGTTTCAAATCAGTATATGTTATCTTGAAATTGTCGAGCCGATTTAGCTGCGGGGTCTGCTTTTTCATTCCGCCTCACTCCTATATGATTTGGGATCCAGCATATCATAATCTCCTTAGAGCTAGACATCAAGTCTAATCTATTCAGGAGCTTAATGATAAGAGGGTTTTCCAGGTTTTTTAAAAAATTTCTTAATGATAGTAGGACTGAGAGCGAGTCTGAGAAGATGATATATTTTCTGAAAACAAAAACCAAAACAGGTTTCGTAGAAATCGATATACAACTTCACAGAACCTGACTATCCGTCGAATCGTAGAAGAAGTTCGCGAAAAAAATCTCGAGGCAACACTACTGTTTGTAAATTTCTCCAAGGCATTTGATGGGCCGGTATAGCTCAATCGGTAGAGCGTCGGGCTAGGAACCACAAGGTTCCGGGTTCGATACCGGCCCTCGCCAACTAACCATACAGCTGAATATAATACATGTGAGTAGCACATGGATCTGTGTGGTAAAGTGAGGAGCTGATGGTAGGTGTAGCACCAAAAAATCTCCTTGATCTAGCGCTACTGAAAGGGGGATAGACTCCTTCGACTTTAGGCCACTCCGACGATTTTACTTTATTCTACCGTTAATAATGATGGTCTACAAAGACACAAAAGCTCACTGATGATGACATGAATTTCTTTGCTGGAGTCCTACAAGGAAATACATTAGCTCCATACATATTTATGATATACTTACTTTTCTGTAAGACATAAAATAATATGCGTGTAATGTATTGCCCTCCCCATTCTCTCTCTAATCTCTCTCCCAGATAGTTGGAGGCCGTGGTGTAATGGCTAGAGTCGTAGGAAATGGACTCGTCGACCCAAGTTCAAATCCTGGACGAAGCTACAGTTTACATAGCACTAATACCCTTGGGAAAGGTATGAATCCAACTACTCTCCCTTCAGTTATGGGTAAATAGTAATGCAGACTGGATTCTTTAACCTTGGTTCGGCAACGAGTCTAGGAGAAGGAAAACTCTGAATTCAAACCTCTTAAATCTCCGCTTGGGGTGGTCGCTACTAGAATAGGCTCAGTCCTAATTAGTGATCTATTTCACTAATTTGATTTTAAAATTAAATTTAACTTAGCATACAAACATCTCTCTCTCCCTCTCTCTCACACACTCACATACTATCTCTCTCTCTCTCTCTTCTCCCTCTCTCTCTCTCTCACTCTCTTTCCCTTTCTCTTTCTCTGTTAGTATACATTGCTCATATTTTTATTAAAAAATAATTTGACAGCATACAAACATACATTCTCCTCTCTCTCTCTCTCTCTCTCTCTCTCTCTCTCTCTCTCTCTCTCTCTCTCTCTCTTTCCATTTCTCTTTCTCTGTTAGTCTACATTGTTCATATTGTAATAAAAAATATTGTAATAAAAATGATTTAACTTAGCATACAAACATACATACTCTCTCTCTCTCTCTCTCTCTCTCTCTCTCTCTCTCTCTCTCTCTCAAACACACACACACACACATACATACACACACACATACTCTCTCTCTCTCTCTCTCTCCCTCTCTTCCCTTTCTCTTTCTCTTTCTCATATTGTAGTAAAAAACATTGTAATAAAAATAATTTAACTTAGCATACAAACATACATACTCTCTCTCTCTCTCTCTCTCTCTCTCTCTCTCTCTCTCTCTCTCTCACACACACACACACACACACACACACTTTCGCTCTCTTTCTCTCTCTTTCCCTTTCTCTTTCTCTGTTAGTCTACATAGTTCACATTGTAATTTTACATTTATAAAACATACTATTTAAGTACAGTGTATTGTTTTATTTTCCACTGATGATAAATATGGCCAACTGTATTACGTATAAAGATTTAGGGGTGGCTCGAGATATTTGTGGTTTTTACCCTTTCATGAGGAGCCTGCGTGCCTAACCTTCGCTAATGTAGAGGACCGACTGTATTTACTCGTATAAGTTCCAAGTTTACATACTCACCCACAAACTGCTATATATATATATATATACCCTTTTGCCTTTTTTTCTTTTAAAGACACGTCCAATGGCATTTAGATGTTTTACGCACTGCAAATATCGGACAGTTAACCAAACAGACCCAGCAATAGAATATGTCCTGTCAAATTGATATTGGTATGCAACCAAACGACTGCAGCTGCACATTGCGCAAAAATAAAGAAACGCACCTGTTTGATAACAACACATGCACCTTTTCGCAACATGGTGCAACGGTCGGCGCAACACCAGCAGACGAAGGGCCGAGCCTTTGACCAATTTTAGAACGAGTTGAAAAACTAGAAATTAGATTTTACAAAATTATTTACCGTATATGGAAGCAGGTGGTGTGTGGTTCCCGTCGTAAGAAATGGTCACGACGACACGAGTTCAAACCCTGGACGTGCCTCTTTTAAATTTTATGCTAATTGTTATATCATTATCATCATCATGTCGTGCCAGTAGCGTGATATACATGACCAACCATCCCTATCAATATCCCAGGGGGCCATCCCCACAGGCAACACCTGCCCCTCGATTTAAAGGGGCAGGGCTGGGTTTATTGCCCAGTGCCTGAGGCGCCCACCTTGAGGGGGAATGCCGACGGGATACACGCAATTTTTCACCCGCCATCCCATGAACTTCGGTTTGTGTGTGCATCCCACGTTAATAGGGCCTCTGTGCCTGACCCGGTACGAGTGGGGTACTGGGAAAATACAAACCATCCCTATCAATCAATGACACCGGGAGGTCCTCCGCACAGCATGCTGCATCCACACATAGCTCGTCTATGTAGGTCTTTGCTGGACGAGCCGCAAAGTATGTCCATGTGCCAGTTTCCACAGAAGGACGTCGCTTACTTCTCCAGCAAGGTCTGGCATGTCTCGTTCGCCTTACTCGGATGGTTTGTGTAACAGGGAGTAGGTGGTCGTATAGCTGCCTTATTGTGGGATGCTGCTTCCACGATTTGTTCAAGATCATACGCAGCATCCTTGTGCAGCTCCCATCCAGTTTATCTTCCAGTCGCCTCGTTGTTACAATTTTATGGCCATCTGTAGGCTTTAAGCAAGAGTGCTTGTCCAGTGGAATAGGGTCCTTGGTAATCCTCTGATAAAGAATCCTTTGGTACTTCTGGTAAAGAGTCCTGTGTATTGTAAGTCCCTCCTCAATGAGTGCTAATAGAACAATGCCAGTATCAGTGTTTAAGTAGTGTATCAGCCACGCAGTATTGTTGCATACCCTTCTCATTACTTACTTCTTACTTCTATTCTTCTTCTGTTCTTCTGACATCTTAAATTCTTCTAGGTCTCTTCTAACGTCTGGACTTCTCTTGGGGACTTCGCGTCTGGTCTTCCATTGGGGATTTCTCTTTATCAGAAGCCCTGTGTCATTGTTAGTTTTTAGATAATAACACAAGACTTCGATTTACTTTGATCATATTTTATTCTCGAAATCCCCCACCAGATTACCTGCGCAGATCGAGTCGGCCGCGTGCATAACACGACTTACCACAGTCGTGGTCTTGGCCGATCTGACTAAAATCTATTTCTAATCTAAAACCGGAAGAGGGTCTCCTCCACCGATTCTCACGGTATCCACCGGAAGGAAGGATCAGGACAGGTCAAGCCTTGTCATTCAAATCCTTCAAGGCCATGGGCTGCAGCTTATAACGGCCATTTTGATTTCTACACTGTTGTACATAAATATTAGGTATCTAATAATTATGTAATAGTATGGCTAGTGATTGGCGGAGGAATAAACTACGTGACTACGGCTAGTCTATAAATCCAGGTGGGGAACTGGAGGAAAAGTGAGAAATGCGACCAATCAATCGTACTTATTTCGTGACGTGAAGTCACGTGTTAAGATGAGAAATATACGTGAGATTCATACTTCTTGGAAAACTTCTTAAAACCTGGGCAACGTCAGATAGGT
This sequence comes from Doryteuthis pealeii, assembly GCA_023376005.1. NCBI lineage: Eukaryota > Metazoa > Mollusca > Cephalopoda > Myopsida > Loliginidae > Doryteuthis > Doryteuthis pealeii. Next base: position 91,037,856 of record CM042162.1, read on the forward strand.
CTGCTAGTTTTTGATTAAAAATAAATAAATAAATAAAATAAACAGGATCCTTAGCGATAATTGTAAATTAATGTTTGATTTAAAGGAAGGTTGTTATTTTTTTTTTTAAATGTTTTTTTTTTCTTTCGTTCCTGTTCAAACCTGTAGGGTCATTCAGTACGATGATAATATCGAATCAAGGGAACGAGAGAATGCTCAACATCCGGGTTCAAACTTGCAATCGTGCTTCTTTTTGTTTTCTCTTCAATCAACATTATTAAAGAGATAATCTAAGATAATGATACAAGAAATGATAAAAGCTGAACAGGTGATGAAGGGGGGGGGGCTGACGGATGTATTTCGCGTTTTGTCAAAGGTGAGTTTGTAATCACAAATTCGTGCGAAATTATAATCCACAAAAATGGAGTTGGCGGATATGTCGAGGAGAAGAGATCATGTTTAAAAAAAAACAAAAAAACTGGTGAGTAGGAATTAAAATAAATCCAATCTGGAATATTTATTGGGGACACGGCTTGAATTAAAAATAAGAAATGAAAAAGGGAAAAAAAAGGTTAAGAAATTGAGATTAAGAAACAGAAAAGGAATTACACAAGATGTAAGTCATATTCATCTTTGTCACCCTCTTCATTTCTATCTATCTATCTATCTATCTATCTATCCCAACACTCACACAGACACATGCGCGCGCACACGCACGGACACACACATATATAGTTTTTTTTGGAGGCGCGTGTTCTAATGGTTAGAGTCGTAGGAAATGGACTTGTCAACGCGAGTTCAATTCCTAGACGAAGCTGTTGGCATTTCACATAGCGCTAGTACCCTTGGGAAAGGTATGAATCCAATTCGCCCCCAGCTATGGGTAAATAGCAAGGCAGACTGGACTCTTTAACCATGGCTAGGTAACCAGTCTAAGAGAAGGAAGACTCTGAATTCAAACCTGTTAAACTCCGCTTAAGAAATTGACCTTGTGTCGCATCCTGCTCGTGCGGAGGGGTTGGTAAATAGATATATAGTTTTTTTTACTAAGCTTCTATGGTTAGCAGAACGAGAACAGGATACACCCATGAATCGAATAAAGGGTTGGGTTCAAAGTTCCGTGATGGATCCAGATTACGTCAAGAAGGTTCCCGAGTTCAAAAAGAAGGTTCCCGAATTCCAGAAGGTTCCCGAGTCCGACAAGAAATGCCTGAAGAAGGCCGGAGGACACATCTGCCGAAACGTTGTACAGATAACAATAAAGATGAGGACAATGGTCGAATAATCCAAATAATACAAATTATCAAACCTCATCTAAAAAAATTGGAGAAATATGTATGGCAGCAGGATTCGACCCCCTGATACACCTCTGGGAAAAGTCAAAAGTGGTTGTTGGCGAATTTTTACGACTACACCACCCCAATGTTTGACCGCCGAACTCCCCAAATCTTAACCCCATGGATTATTAGGTATGTGGCGCTGTTGAGAAAGACACCAATCGCCACGCCAGTACTACAAAAGTTCAGTTAATCGACAGGATTAAGGTAGTTTTTGAGACCCTTCCAGGGAAACTGCAACATCAACTTGCTCC
>CM042162.1:91044425-91061925 GCA_023376005.1 Doryteuthis pealeii
CAATTGGATTGCACGAGTAGGGTAGGTCGATTTTTCACTTTAAAAAAAATATCAAATTGTCCATCTAAGCTAAAGTTGTGTGTTAGTATACTGAATACTGATACTAAAAATTAGATCTATTATTTGCACCATTGTTTGAGGAAATAGCATCAAAGATCGTCTACTAAAATTCACTAAAAATCCTTGTTTAGCCTTTAGAAAAACGAGGATTTAGTCCATTTTAGTAAACGAACTTTGATGCTATTTCCTCAAACAATGGTTCAAGTAAAAGATCTAATTTTTGGTATCAGTATTCAGTATACTAACACACAACTCTGCTCTTCCAATATGTGATCTACCGAATGGTTTCTAATCCACTATGTGACCTACCGAGTTGTTTACATTCCAATATGTGATCTACCCATTAACTACCCATTATTTTCCCATTAAACTACCCTAACCCTAACCCTAACCCTGTCTTCTTTTTCCTAGTAGATCACATGCCATGAATAGTAGATCAATAGTAGATCACAAACTTTCGGTAGATCAGATATTGGAAGAGCACCCACACAACTTTCGCATAGATGGACAATTTGATATTTAAAATAAGTGAAAAATCGACCTACTCTACTGCACCAGTTTAAGTCTGGGGTTCAAAACGCTTCCTTTTTTTAGTGCAATCTAGGTGGAATTACGCGTCGTCATTAACTAAAGAGGGATAAGTGGCTGAAGGGATTACATTTCTTACACACCAAGGTTCTTCCGTTAGACGCTAGGTGGCGAGGCATTGAGTCTTATCAAAGTGAAAGCGCAAAAGTCAAAGGTCTCTTAGACCCTTCAGTCTTCGGCTGGGGCGTTAGAATGCACCGACTCCCCCAATGGGGCCACCTGTTGGCCGTGGGTGGCGACTCGTAATGCTTAAGGATAGAGCCCAGGTGGATGAGCAGTTAATGACATGCCATACTCCACTTTGGCCCTATCTTGGGCTACACGGTCGGTCGGAGAGGCCCCCTCCGATCAATCGGCTGGTCACGTCAAGCCCTAGCACCTATATGATTTTCCCAACTCTATTGCCCTTATGGCAAGCCCCAACCCCTTTTTATCATATGGGTGCTAGAAGGCGGTGGCTGCGGGTCTACATGTCCTGGGAATGACGTTAAACTCTATCTGATGGTGAGGTTCCAGTTTTGGAGGTTTGGGGAATGTGGAGCACTCCTTCATCTCCATTGCTCCCTGTCGAATCTGACCCGGAGTGGTAGTACCTGTTAGGGTCCCACCTATGGGTTAAATAGAAAAATGTATTTATAAAAAAATTGTATTATCCATTGGGAATTGATTTATTTCAAAACTTTATCGGCATTAAATGACCCACTGAGGTTGATATGCCGTAAAACAAAACAAACGCACAAACAAACAAAACTATCACACACCAGATGGTTAACAATCGGCTGTTTAGAAAACTGTCCAACGTCAATGGTTGGAGAAAACAACATCACATATAACAATATAGTGAGAAATGAGTCCTATAATATATTTCTTCTAGATAAATTAATCTACAAAGTTTCTTTCTTAGGTGCGGTTAGCATAACGGTTATCGTCGTAGAAAATGGAATCAGTGACCCGAGTTCGAATCCTGGACGAAGATGGTTGCTAATGGCCGTCGGAAAAGCATGAATCCTAAAAGCTCCTCCCCCTAGCCATGGATAATTAGTAAGGTACATCAGACGCTTTAGCCTTGGTTACGTAACTAGTATACGAGAATTCAAACCAACAGAAGAAAAAAAAAGAATTCAAACCACTTAAAACTAGTATTATTTGTATTATTTGGACTATTGTCCTCATCTTCATTGTTATCTGTACAACGTTTCGGCCGTTGTGCCCTCCAGCCTACTTCAAGTATTTCTTGTCAGATTCGGGAACTTTCTCGGTCTCGGGAATCTTCTCCGACTCGGAAACCTTCTTTTCAGACTCGAGAGCCATCACGGAACTTTCAACCTAACCCTTCAGTCCACGGGGGATATCCTATTCTCATTCTGCTAACCATAGCTGGGGTACAGGTGTTAAGCTGTGTTAATTATTATTTTATGTTACTGCTGCCAGGATTGAAACTGCAGTCTAGAGATAACTGTCACTTAGAATTGTCTGAACTTAACTCCTTTATCCACTAGGCTATTGCTGCCCCTGGCCAGGACTGAACCTGCAGTCTAGAGATAACTGTCTTAACCTAACTCCTGTTATCCACTAGGCTATGTGTCCAATTGGACAATTGAGTGTGAACTTTGGGTACTTATAAACCTAATGTCTCTTTTTTGCCCAGAATATCTACCTATTCACTTATGTATGATTTTTTACCGCTTAAAAATTGACCTTGTGTCACTTCATGTGTGGGCCGGGTAAATGCATACTTAGATCTGGATGGTGAAGGTATTATATTTCTGCGTAAACTTTTTGGTACCTTACCGGAGACATCTTCTTCAGTATATAATATAGATGCAGACTACGCAGATGATCTAGAGCTTCTTGGACATACACCTGCAAAAGCCGAATCACTGCTGCATAGCATAGAGAAGACAGCAAGAGGCATCGGCCTCAACGTGAATTCAGACAAAACGGAGTTCATGTGTTTTACAGAGAGGCTGATAAACCAGAAGATGGTTGGTTGGTTGGATTTTACTGCATGTCAACCCTTTTTGGGTTATTTTATGTTTTTTGTTTTTAATCATTTTTGATGGGTATTCAATTTTTATAACTCAATTTTTTAAATACATTTTTTAAACTCATGTTTTTTCTATTTAACCCATAGGTGGAACCCTAACAGGTACTACCACTCCGGGTCAAAGTGGACCTGGAATAATGGTGATGAAGGGGTACATCACATTCCCCAAAGTTCCACCGCCCTGTCGGCTGAGGCGTTAGAATGCACCGACTGCACCTCTGCAGAGTGGTAAGACTCCCCCAATGGGGCCACCTGTTGGTCGTGGGTGGCAACCCGTGATGCTTAAAGATAGAGCCCAGATGGATGAGCAGTTCATGACAACTGAAATGACTCCACATTTTGGCCCTATCTTGGGCTAGAGGGCGGTCGGAGAGGCCCCCTCGGTCAATCGGCTAGTCACGTCAAGCCCTAGCCACCTATATGATTTTCCCACTCTATTGCCCTTATGGCAAGCCCCACCCCTTTTTTATCAGATGGGTGATAGACCATGCGGGTGGCTGCGGGTCTACATGTCCTGGGAATGACGTTAAACTCTATCTGATGCGTGAGGTTCCAGTTTTGGGGGTTTGGGGAATGTGGAACACCCCTTCATCCCATTGCTCCCTGGTCCACTCTGACCCGAGTGGTAGTACCTGTTAGGTCCCATCTATGGGTTAGATTGAAAAAAATGTATTTATAAAAAAAATTGTATTATCCTTTAAGAATGATGATTTATTTCAAAACTTTATCGGCATTAAATGACCCCACTGAGGTTGATATGCCGAAACAAAACAAAAACCAAACAAACCAAACCAAAGTTCCAGAACTTGCACTTTATCATCAGATAGAGTGCAGTTTCATACCCATTACATTAAGACCCTCAGTCATAGCCTTCTGACACGTATATGATAAAAAGTGTTGGGGTTGCCATTAAGGCAGTTGGGTTGGGATAATCATATATAGTCTCTACCTAACACTAAGGAACACCGAGGAACAACCAAGGATTCTACCTAACACTACGGAACACGGAGGAACAACCAAGGACTCCAACTTAACACTAAGGAACACCAAGGAACAAACAAGGACTCTACCTAACATTAAGAAATACTGAGGAACAACTAAGGATTCTACCTAACACTAAGGAACACCGAGGAAATAACCAAGGACCTTCTACCTAACACAATACGGGACCCACTGAGGAAACAACCAAGAACAATCTATAACTAACACTAAGGAACACACCAGGAAAAACAAAGGAAGAACTCTACCCTAAACATCTTAAGAATACTGAGGAACAACCAAGGGGAAAACTCTTGACCTAACCACTATGGAAACACCGAGAATTAAAAACCCAAGGGCTCTTAACTAACCCACATACTGGAAAACCACTGAGGAAACAACCAAGGGGACTCTTACCTAAAACCACTATGAGAAAAAACACGAGGGAAATAAAAAAACCAAGGCCCCTTCTTTTTACCTTAAAAAAACCCCCCCCCCCCCCCAACTATGGGGAAAAAAAAAACCCCAACTTTAGGGAAGGAATTTTCCCTCTTTTTTTTTTTTCCCCTTTTTTTTTACTTCCCTGNAACAACAAAAAAAACATAATGGGGGTGTCTGTTCGAGACTCAGATCTCCAACTTGAGTTTGAAAGGATAAAGAGCTCGGGAGAAAAAAAACAACCCCAAAGAACGTCTGATCTTGAATAGCAGACATCACAGATCCAATAAGTATGGAAAACAAAATTTTCCTCCTCCTCAATAAGACGTCAGCTGACATGAATATTCCATTTGATTCCTAAAGACTTTTAATGATTAGGGGGTATAGGGTTAGGGTTAGGGTTTGTGTTTAGGGTTAGTTTAATGGGAAAATAAATAAATAATTTGGGTTCTATTTTTCTGGCAGGTCACCCTAATTTCCGACCGATTTGCAAGTATAGCCCTGAAATCTTTGTTTTTACATACCACAATGAAGATGAGGACAACAGTCCGAAAAAAAAAATTATACAGATCATGCTAACAAAAAAGCTGAGACATCATTTGTACAGATGTTTGTGTGCTTACATGCTACAACCGACAACACATGTTCAACATGATCACGTGACCGTTCACACAGGCCGAGTTGCGCATGCGTCCACTTCGGTATGCCAACAAGTCCGAGACCAAAAATAAACGCATTATTCTTAGCGTAAGCAAAAGCATAGGGTAAATGATACCGAGCTTAGCCTGGCGCTGAGTCAAAATATCAGGTCACCCGGTGAGGATCGAATGTTTACGACTTTTGTGGCCATTTTTAGGTGAGAGCACTTTACAGTGGAGATCCGTTAGTGTTCCTTAGTATCAAGTAGATCTTGTGTTCTAGTGTTAAGTAGAATCCTTGGTTGTTCCTCAGTATTTCCTTTAATGTTAGGTAGGAGTCCTTATGGGTTGTTCCTCAGTGTTCCAAGTGTTAGTATGAGCCCTTGGTATTTCCTCGGTGTTCATAGTGTTAGGTAGAGTCCTTGGTTGTTCCTCAGTGTTCCATAGTGTTAGTAGAGCCTTGGTTATTCCTCGTGTTCCATAGTGTTAGGTAAGAGTCCTTGGTTGTTTCCTCAGTGTTTCCATAGTGGTTAGTAGAGCCTTGGTTATTCCTCGGTTCCATAGTGTTAGGTAGAGTCCTTGGTTGTTTCCTCAGTGTTCCATAGTGTTAGTAGAGCCCTTGGTTATTCCTCGTGTTCCATAGTGTTAGGTAGAGTCCTGGTTGTTCCTCAGTGTTCCATAGTGTTAGTAGAGCCTTGGTTATTCCTCGGTGTTCCATAGTGTTAGGTAGAGTCTTGGTTGTTCCTCAGTGTCATAGTGTTAGTAGAGCCTTGGTTATTCCTCGTGTTTCCATATGTTGGTAGAGTCCTTGGTTGTTCCTCGATGTTCCATAGTGTTAGTAGAGCCTTGGTTTCCCTCGGTTTTCCATAGTGTTAGTGAGTCCTTGGTTGTTCATCAGTATTCCTTAATGTTAGGTAGAGTCCTTTGTTGTTTTCCCTCGGTGTTTCCTTAGTGTTAGGTAGAAGTTCCTTGTGTGTTCCTCGGGTGTCCTAGTGTTTAGGTAGATTCCCTTGGTTCTTCCTCGGTGTTCCTTAGTGTTAGGTAAAATCCGTATTTCTTTATACGTGTCGCAGTTTACAGAGCTCAATGTGTTGTATACCCTTTCTTTCCTTTCTTACTTCTATTATTCTGGTCATCTTTGGTATCTTACGTTCTTCTGCTAGCGTCTCTTCTAACGTCTCTTTTAGCGTCTAGACTTCGTCTAGGTGGTCGGTCGCACTTAATTCATTTCTTCTAGGTCAGTCTTGTTACCAAGACATTCATCAACCACAAAACCATGTTATTTTCGTAAGCTTTTATTTACTTAACTAAACATTTCATGTAACTAAACATAGCGCGCGTATGCAAGGTGAGCTCCAGCTAAGCAGACATATCTTCTCTGCCTGACGTCCAAGCTGAAACTGAGAGCCAACCAGGTCCCACATGACTTCACGTATTTCGCGGGTTTTCTGTAATATTCCAGGGAAAGTCCCGCCCGTGATATGAAAAGGGGCCATCCCTTCAGAAATACAGGGGATTGACAATAATCTATGCATAGATTATATAACAAATGTATACTCTTATTGTTAGTCACAGAGCAAATTTAGAAGTAAAAATATAACAAAAAATTATTTATATATATATATATATATATATATATATATATATATATATATATATATATATATGAAAAATAGATGGAAATTAATCCGACAGTATTAAAATGTTAAATTAAAATTTGAAAAATAGATGGAAATTAATCCGACAGTATCAAAATGTTAAATCATAATATATATATATATATATATATATATATATATATATATATATATATAAGGTACGTATACATCTATTCAAAATAGTATGTAACACATCTCCTTATGCAATCTTTTGGTGTCTGCACACGCACTCTGTCGACAAAAAAGTTGAATAACCGGCTATTTTGTCTCTTTGTTCTTTTTCGAGAGGCAAATTACCTTTACTCGCGACAAAGCTATATTTCTTTTTTAGTTGATCTCAATAAACCAACAAAAAAAACCAGTCCAGCGTGACATACCCGTGACCTTTGCGGTTTCATGTCATTAAAAAAGAAAACTTTTATTTAATGCGTAGAAGGAAAAGAAACATAACGACGTTATTAACATCATTATTATTTAAGAGAAGAGAAGTAAGCACTGAAGGAGTGGCGGTTGCAATTATAATTAGGATATAGTCTCTTTCGTGTATACGTCTAACATAGGTACTGGCAAAAAAATCGGATACTACGAGTTTTAAAAGCGAATTAAGAATAATTAAATCTATTATTTAAGGTTAAACTTTGTCCAAATCGATAAGTAGTAACATAATAACCATCATTATAAAAAGAAAAATATAATTACATATGCAGTTTATTTTTAAAACATTTAAAACTATCTGTTTTGGTCAATTTCGACGCGATCCGCCATTTTGGCTGTTTTTCAATGGTTTTAGGCGCTTGTTTACAATTTTAACGTAACATTTGGGATGGAAATTTTTTTTACTAAAAATCAGGTAATTATCCGATTTTAATGAAATTTTCAGTATTGATTTAACAATTAATGAATTTTATAATGCATCAGTTATTTTATTTCAAAACTTTAATTAAGTATTTTTGCTATGAAAAATTAATATATAAAATTCATTTAAAATAAAAAATTTCGGATTTTAAGTTTAAAATGTTATATTTTTAGATTCTAAAAATGAATATCTACTTAATGCAAACCTTATTTTTTTCGAAAAAAAGTATACGTTTTGAAGAAAAACTCGATTGAAAATGTACCCCCCTCCCCTTTTTAAGCAGAAAAAACATCGATGTATAATTTTTTCTTTTATAAAATAATAGCCAATTAAATAATTATCGAAATGAGTAAAAAAGAAATCTCCAAAAAATGTATTATTTATTATTTTTTTACATTTTATTTTTCGATTTTCGGTATTTATTTTCTCATAGAAGCGCAACCGTAAAAATTTTTTTTGTTTCTATTCATAAGTTCGGTCTTTTATCTCATTATTTATACTGTAATTAGTACAATATATGACCAACTTAAAAAAATTTTACGCTCCCAACATAAGGGGGGTCAAAATTAAGTAACCTGAAAAAAATGAGAAAGTTTTGAAATAAAATAAATAATGTATTATAAAGATCATTCATTGATAAATAAACACTGAAAATTTCATTAAAATCCGATAATTCCCTGATTTTTGTAAATTTTCTGTAGGGGGGCTAAAGTCATTTTGTCAAAAACGCATTTTAGGCTCAGTTTGCCAGTCCCTACTCTAACAGGATATCTATGTATTCGTTATGTCATCTTATCTATTAATAATGGAGATTCGCTTCCGGTTTTTGTCTGTAACAAAAATTACGTCAATGCTTACGTCACATTACCCAAAATCGTCATAACATGCAATAAATACACTCAAAATTTGAACATTCAACATTAGACAATCCTCATTGTTTTTTAAAACAAGTTTTAATATATACATGACTGGTATTATATATCTATATATAGTTTGTTTTATTTTAATACATATTTAAGTTTACATTTCAAATTGTTTTATTTTTTAATCCTTTAATGAATTTGATGATTTTACTTACTTAGGGTACAAACTCGCTGACATTGAATTTTTTACTCCCAGCCTTCAGGCAATATGTTTCAAAAATCTATTTTCACATCGCCCGGAGGGTGTTTTTTTTATTTTGTACTAGTTATCATAATGGAGATTGTGTGTCTTTCTGTCTGTAACCGAAACTATATTCCTACTCAAGTCACAATTCCCTTAGTTATTTACGTCACATTCTGCATGATTTTATTTCTATCTAAACCTCAATTATTTTTTTTTCAATTGTTAATACTGTTGATCATACCTTTGAAATATCACAAGCAAGTGTATGGTAGAAAAAAAAGGTGGGGGGCGAGAAAAATTGGATTAATTTCGTTTATTTAAAAAATAAACAAAAGCTGGAAATGTTGAGATGATAATTCTTTCTTCGCTCGGTGAAATGAAGGCAGGTGTGGAGTTGAAAGTCTGTTCTGGCTGACGACTTGGTTCTGTGTGATGAGGGGTATGTGGTGTGGGTCAGAGGTATGGCGGTCTCTTGATCTTGGCCTCTCAAAACGTTTCATTAGAGTCCCAGTGGTGCAGCCCTACAGTAGCATTAGCACAGCTTTGTATTATCAGAGAGATAAGATTTTCATTATTTCAATAATCTCTCTATAGCAGTGAATACTTTTCCTCTGCGTATATTGACATTGCTCTCTATAATATGATATTATTACTACCAAGGTCTGTGAACTGTCTTGTCATCCAGTGTGTAGATGCCTCCACCTTGTTTAAAATCCATAAACTCCGTTTTATCAGAGTTCACATATAGAACAATTCCTCTTACTGCCTTTTTAGGCTATGCTGCAGTGATTCGACCCGCGCAGGTGTATTTGTGAGAATCGCTAGATCATCTGCGTAGACTGCATTTGTTATAGTTTCTGAGGGATACCGCTGGCTTCTTGCCTTTTTAGCGTGTACAGACATTTATCTTCACAGACAACTCTCGAGTGATATTTGATGGATGAGACAAAAGATGGATCTTATCGTGCCTGTGGCTAAAAGAAGACAACAAGCTGACAGTTATGTGATGATCTGGGTTAGTGTTATATACCCTTTTCATTCTTTACTTACTTCTTTTCTTCTTTTCTATCTTACGTCTTCTTCTAGGTCTCTTCTAACATCTCTTCTTCGTCTGGACTTCGTCTTGGGGACTTCGTGTCTGGTCTTCCATTGGGGATTTCTCTTTATCAGAAGTCCTGTGTCATTGGTAGTTTTTAGATAATAACACAAGACTTCGATTTACTTAGATCACATTTTATTTCGAAATCCCTACCAAACTAATTGCGCAGATTGAGTCGGAGCGTGTGTAACACGACTCACCACCGTCGTGGTTTCTCGACGACTGACTAAAATCTATTTCTAATCTAAACCGGAAGAGGGTCTTCTCCGCCGATTCTCACGGTATCCACCGGAAGGTTAGGACTGAGGTCAAGCCTTGTCATTCAACCTTCAAGGCCGTGGGCTGTAACTTATAACAGCCATTTTAATTTCTACAGTACTGTAAATAATTATTAGGAATCTAATAATTATGTAACACTAGAATTGTCGACCAAACCATTATTAGACCATTCAATGTTAATGAAAAGAGTTAAACTAAACAGTATTATTGCAATTTTATGGTCAAGATTTTCTTTAGTATTATTTGGATTATTCGGACTATTGTCCTTATCTTTATTGTTATCTGTACAACGTTTCGGCCGATGTGCCCTCCGGCCTTCTTCAGATATTTCTTGTCGAACTCGGGAACCTTCTCGAACTCGGGAACCTTCTTTTCAAACTCGGGAACCAATAGCATACTATGTGTCCTTGGTATTACTACCAAGGTAGTAATATCTCATATACAGAAAGCAATGTTGAAAAAAAACAACAACTGAAAATGAAATGAAACAATAAAGATGAGGACAATAGTCCAAATAATACTAATTATCAAGCCTCATCTCAAAGATTCAGAGAAATAAGATCTTCTTTGCATGGTACAAGTCCCAATCTCGCAGTTTTAATGTTCGACAAAGTTCCATCTTGTGTATCTAAACTTACCCGTGAATTAGTCCGCCCTGTCGTCTGCGGCGTTAGAATGCATCGACTGCATCTCTGCAGAGGGGTAAGACTCCCCCAATGGGGCCACTTGTAGGCCGTGGGTGGCGACCCGTGATGCTTAAGGATAGAGCCCAGGTGGCTGAGCAGTTCATGACTTGCAATACTCCACTTTGGCCATATCTTGGGCTAGACGGGTGGTCGGAGTGGCCCCCTCCGATCAATCGGCTGGTCACGTCCAGTTTTTGGAGGTTTGGGGAATATGGAGCACCCCTTCATCACCATTGCTCCCTGGTCCACTCTGACCTGGAGTGGTAGTACCTGTTAGGGTCCCATCTTTTATTGTATTATTATTCATTAAGAATTGATTTATTTCAAAACTTTATCGGCATTAAATGACCCACTGAGGTTGGTATGCCGTAAAACAAAACAAAACCAAACCAAATCGTGAATTAGTTGAGCATAAAAGATTTACAGGAGAGATGATAATGGAATAGCCATCATCAATTCATGATCTGAATCCGATCAAAACATCTCTGGTCAATTGTGAAGATGAAATTATATGAAGGTGACAAACAGTATAACAACAAAGCAGACCAATGGGAAGCAATTAAAACCTGCTGAGAGGGGTGGGAGTTTTCTGTTGGATTATTTGGTGGTATATAAACCGTGCTACAATACACCAAGGGCCGGGTTAGCTCAGTCGGTAGAGCGCTCGGCTAGAAACCACGACGTTGCTAGTTCGATTCCGGCCCTCGCCAACTCAGTTTTTTTCCGCACAGGGATCTGTGCGGTAAAGTAAGGAGCTGATGGTAGCTGTGGCGCTCCACCTTAGACGCAAAAAAACAATCTCCTTGAGCTAGCGCTAGTGAAAAGGGGATAGACTCCCTCGCTGTATGGCTCATACCGACATTAGGCCGCCCCGACGAGTTTACTTACAATACACCAAATTTATAGACTAAGCAAGGTCACGTGTTTTGAACCTCAGCCAATCAACAGCCTGAATACGTGGCTGGTTGACTACTTAATCACTGATACCGAGAGACGTCCATTTGCAATCATTGATGCAAGGACTTGCAAGGCTGAGGAGTACCAAGGAACAACCAAAGGATTCTTTACCAAGGATCGCGCTCTGTTTAACACAAAGGATCTCCGCTGGACAATCGCTCTTGCTTGAAGCCTAAAGGATGGCTACTAAAATCGTAACACTATCCGACCGCCCGTCTAGCCCAAGTAAGGGCTAAAGTGGACTACTGCATGCCATGGACTGTTCAGCTACCAAGATTCTGTCCTTAAGTATCAGCGGTCGCTAACCACGGCCAACAACTGGCCCTATTGGGCTGTTGGGGGGAATCTACCCCTCTGTATAGATGCAGTCGGTGTATTCTGTCCCAGTCGAGAGGACAAGAAGATACATTAATAACACTGTAGCCACATGATGAATGAAAATAGCATTTATTTTACGCAACATTTATTTTTGAACATATTCTCGGGCTTTTTCAGTGGAACAAATCTTCACTCACGTCCCCACAAATCAACATAGAATTAAAAAAAAAATTATACAATTTTGAAAATTCCACATCCAAATTCAACTAATTCTACCTCCCCAACAGTCTCTGTTCGTCTCACATTATATTATGCCAATTCAGTGTCTTTCCACATATATCCAACTAGAGCAATGCATAATCTCCGTTCCCAGAGCGCGCGCGTGTGTGACTTCTCTCAAGGTTTATAAATTTTCTTACGTCTCTCTATTCTCCGGCCCCATATCTGAGAGCTTAATATCTCTGTTATAATATAGACACCCATAATTTTCCAGTCCCCATCCCAGTTGATACTTCGCTACTAAAATATAATCCCGTCGTAACTCACCTCTTTCTCGTAATAAGAGCCATATCATGTTCTTTCTAATCTCAATTACATAATGCCCATTAATATCGTTCGCACCCCTCCCCCCCCGTACAAGCTGTAGCTGTGTCTACCTACTAGTTGAATTCATCTCCGTCCTCGTAACTCACAATTACACATACATATATATACACAATCTCAATGTTTTTCTATTCGGAGATACTATAATCCTGCTAATGCACTGTAATCTATCCCCGTGACCCGTTATATTTCGAAATTTATCAGTTCAATCATTGCGCTCGTAACTCATATTTTCCTTCGTATGCCAAATCAGTTTTCCCAATTGAAATAAACTTAAATGCCATTAATCCGCTTCCAGCCCTCCCACGTATGTTTTACTTTGAACTTTCTCCGCTCTAACTCATCTTCGGCTCTATCTAATCTCTTTTTACACATATGACTATCTATGTGTGTAAATGTCCATTAATCCTCTCCCCTCCAGTTTAACTCTCCGGATATTACAAGTTTTAATTTCATTGCGCTCGTAACTCATAATTTTCCTCGATGCCAAATCCAATTTCCCATTGAAAAATAAACTGAAATGCCATTAATCCGTTTCCAGCCCCTCCCAGTTGTATTTTTACCTACTAGTTGAATTTCATTCCGGCTGTAACTCAATTTCCTCGTATATCAAATTCAATTTTTCCTATTGAAAATATATGTTAATGCCATTAATCTATTCCAAGCCCTCCCAGTTGTACTTTGGAATTCACAAGTTTAATTCATCCGCTCGTAACTTCATATTTCCTCGTATGCCAAATCAGTTTTCCCAATTGAAATAAACTGAAATGCCATTAATCCGTTCCAGTTGTATTTTGACTTACACGACCAACAGGTAACCCCATTGGGGGAGTCTTACCCCTCTGCAGAGGTGCAGTCGGTGCATTCTAACGCCACACCGACAGGGCGGTTGATCTGTCAAATTTACCCACCCCCTAGATTTAACACAATAAAACCTGAATAAATGTTAATATTACTTCAAAATGGTTGGACCCTTCAAAAGAAGAAAACATTAAAAAAAAAACTCCAATTATTATTTTTTTTAAATTTTCAGTTAACGAAAATAATGATAATGAATAAGCAACACTGATCAATTGAAATTTAACGTAGCCAAAAACAAGTTATGGCTACTATTTAATCTAATTCTATGAAAAATCAACTAACAGTAAAACACGAAAGTTCGGTACCTTACTTATTATTTTTCCTAAAATATATTAGAGGAAATTTTCTTGCGAGGCCCCACACCCCTCCATTTTATTTTATAAAATCTAATAAAAAATTTAAAAAATGAACCGACAAAAACGATTTTTACTTTGTTCTATAAAGATAAGAGTCTGAATAATTATATTAGAAGATTTTTATAAGTTTCTATACGGGTTTGTGTTTTTTTTTAGTAAAAGAACCATGAATACAGAATTCTGCTTAAAAATACCAATATTGTGACAATTTTCAATTATTCAGATCCTTTCAAAATTCAACACTTTGGTCCTATGTTTGGGCTAGACGGGCGGTCGGAGAGGCCCCCTCCTATCAATCGGCTGGTCCACGTCAAGCCTAGCACCTATATGATTTTCCCAACCCTATTGCCCTTATGGCAAGACCCAACCCCTTTTTTATCATATGGGTGCTAGAAGGCGGTGGTTGCGGGTCTACATGTCCTGGGAATGACGTTAAACTCTATCTGATGGTGAGGTTCCAGTTTTGGAGGTTTGGGGAATGTGGAGCACCCCTTCATCACCATTGTTCCCTGGTCCACTCTGACCTGGAGTGGTAGTACCTGTTAGGGTTCCATCTATGGGTTAAATAGAAAAATGTATTTATAAAAAAGATTGTATTATCCATTAAGAATTGATTTATTTAAAAACTTTATCGGCATTAAATGACCCACTGAGGTTGATATGCCGTAAAACAAAACAAACTAAACCAAATCAAAATTCAAAATTCAAACTTTGTTAAACTCTGCTTGAGAAACTGACCTTGTGTCACATCCTGTTCGTACGGAGGGGTTGGTAAATATATATTCTGAAAAAAAAAATATATATCTATACTAGTAAAATATATTTAGTACTATGGTGGTGTAATGGTTAGTTTGATCCTCGTTTGATGCCCCATACTTGCGACCTTGTGTCACACGTGGCGAACGGGTAGGATATATACATACTATCATTAGATCAGAGTGCCTCATCGTTGTGTGATGGTTAACAAGTTCGTCTCGCAGATCCATTATTATTGAATATCGAGTTCGATCCTCACTGTTTGCTTCGTACTTGTGACCTTGTATCACATCCTACCCGTGGTGAACGGGTTGGGTAAATACCTACTATCATTAGATGAGGGCGTCCCATCGTGGTGTAATGGTTAGCAAGTTCGTCTCACAGATCGATTACTACTGAATAGTGAGTTCGATCCTCGCTGGATGTCCCATACTTGCGACCTTGTGTCACATCCTACCCGTGGTGAACGGGTTGAGTAAACAGAGCATCCCATCGTAGCGTAATGGTTAGCAAGATAGTCTCGCAGATCGATTACTACTGAATAGTGAGTTCCGATCCTTGCTGGGATGTCCCATACCTGCACCTTGTGTCACATCCTAACCATAGTAAACGGGTTGGGTAAATATGTACTCTTGAAAAAAGTATGGGCGTCTTGTCGCAGTGATCCATTACTACTGAATAGAGAGTTCGATCCTCACTGTGTACCCCATACTTGCAGCCTTGTGTTACACTCTACTCGTGGTTAATGGGTTGGGTATATAAAGGGCGTCCTATCGTGGTGTAATGGTTAGCAAGCTGGTCTCCCAGATCCATTGCTACTGAATAGCGAGTTCGATCCTCGTTGGATGCCCTATAATCGCAACATTGTGTCACATCCTACACGTGGCGAACGGTTTGGGTAGATACCTATAATGATCGACCACTATTTAATACTATTATTAATAATCTCAGTATTTGTGTTACACAATATTAGTATATAATTTCGGCTGAACTTGCACAAAGGTGTCAAAATTAGGGTGACACAGAAAAAACAGAACCCACAAATCTTTTAATAAGACTGTTAATTTTAACTATGGGTCTAGGGTTAGGGTTTAGGATTAGAATTAGGGTGAGGGTTAGGATCAGGGTTGGGGCTGGGGTTTAGGGTTAGTTTAATGGGATAATAAATAAATAATTTGGGTTCTGTTTTTTCTGGGTCACCCTGTATACCGGTGACCCAGAAAAAACAGAACCCACAAATTTTATAATAAAACTGTTAATTTTAACTAGGGGTTTAGGGTTAGGGTTAGGGTTAGGGGTTAGAGTTAGGCTTAGGGGTTAGGGTTAGGGTTGGTGTTGGGGTTTAAGGTTAGTTTAATGGGAAAATAAATAAATAATTTGGGTTCTGTTTTTTCTGGGTCACCCTAATTTTGACACCTTTGTGCAAGTTCAGCCATAATTTCATATATTTTCGGAAGCTGCACCCACCACGTAATAATGCCATGAGCCGCTACTGAGATTGGCGCAAGACAATCTTTCTTCCCTCCCTTTACGTTTAACTTTAAACCGAACAATCCCAAACTTAACTAGATATCTCTATAACTAAAGGAACTACTACGCACAATGGTATCGTGTGGTATTTCCATGTACAAATCAGCAGTAGTCTTACTACTAATACCCAACCAGTTATAGTTTTTTCGTCACATTGGCCTGGTGCGCGCCACCACCACGCCACCTATCGTTTGTTTTATGTACTAAAGCTTTGCTGTTAGTCAGTCTGGCACGCAGACCACTCATCGGGCACACTTACTCACTACTTTTTGTTTGGTCGACATATCTTCATATATCTTCAAGGTTTTTTTTTTGTTTGGCAAAAACTCTTCGATATTTTCAAACAAACAAACGAACAACTTTTCTTCGTAAGTTTATTTTTTCAATTTTTTTTATCCATCGTTTCTTTTTTGTTTGTTTAAAAGTTTTTTATGAGTTTGAAAGATTCTCTCTCTCTCTCTCTCTCTCTCTCTCTCTCTCTCTCTCTCTCTCTCTCTCTCTCTCTCTCTCTCCTGGTCTGTTTCTTATCGGCATGTGTAGGTACAATGGGATTTTGACTTACGGGTTTTCCGTGTTACGGGCTGTCACTAAGTCGATTCTCTCTCTCTCTCTCTCTCTATATATATATATATATATATATATATCTATATATATATATATATATATATATATATATATATATATATATGTAGAATATCAAAATTATTGTAATACAATCCAACTGTAAAATAAGTAGCCCACATTTATAGGTAAATCCGTGGTGTTAATGGATATCATCAAAAAGGGTAAACATTCAAATGTAAAGTTTTTTCATGGACAAGTATGTGAAAATAAAATGGAAATTAATCCGACAGTATGAATAAGATATAATGAAAAAACAAACGATGTTTACAACTGAAATAGGCTCATCAGAAGAGAAAGTGTGCAAACCGTTTCGGGGCCTAATTCTCTTGACGGTTTAAAAAGCAACACTCGGCCCATCCTCAACTAATATGAGGACCCTATTGCATTATAATGTATCAACCGCACGTGGGTCGGTCATCAACAAAAATATAAGACGGGAAAAAGACCGTTAGTAAAAACAGAACGCTGCTAGTCAAACGTTGGAATTAATCAAAAAAAAAAAAAAATGTAATCAAGGACTATTTGCTCGTAAATTCCTACCATAAAATAAACTGAACCCCCATTTTATGTCCGTGTTTTTGTATTAAAGGTTTTATTTTTCTTGCACCCGTTATTTTACAATACAAAATATATTTTCTTTATTTTAATATTCATTTCAATGCGCATATTCTAAAAGTTTTTATTTTGTGAGAACGGTTAGTTTTAAAGTGGGAGCTCGTCTTACAATTTAGGCAAAAATTGGATCCTTCTTTTATGGCCGTAATTTTGCTTTTTCGTCGACGATGGTTAAAATCTGACATTTTTATTTTAGAGTACTAAAGCCAAAAAGAAAAGAAATAACAACAAAAAGTAATATTGAACTTTTTACTCGTAAATTCCTACCATAAAATTAGGCTTAGGCATTTTATGGTAGGAATTTACGAGTAAAAAGTTGAAGTGTAAAAACGAACCCCACTTTAAAACTAACCATTCTCACAAAATAAAAAACACATTGAAGTGAATATTAAAATAAATAAAGGAAATATATTTAGTATTGTAGAATAACGGGTGCAAGAAAAATA
>CM042162.1:91069425-91122222 GCA_023376005.1 Doryteuthis pealeii
ATCATATATGCGCTAGAAGGCGCTGGCTGAGGTTCTTATTGTCTTGGGTATGACATTAAACTATCTGATGGTGAAGTTCCAATTATGGAACTCTGGGGAATGTAGAGTACCTCTTCATCACCATTACTCCAGGTCCACTCTAGTTCCTGTTAGGGTCCCATTTATCGGTTAAATAGATCAAAAAATGAATTTAAACCATGTGTTTAAAAAATTGAGTGTCTATTAAGACTGTATAAAATAAAACGTCTTAGCCATAAAATTACCCAATGGGTAAAATCCAACCAACCAGCTTCCGCTCAATTATAATGTGTGGATTATAATTATAATGCTGTGTGCGGTTTAAAGTAGACAAAGAGTTAATTATTGACGAAAACCTGACTTGTAATCAACTCTGAAGAAAAAAAAACCGTCAACATCGAAGCTCGAAGGCGGTGGCCGAGGGTCTTCATGTCCTGGGAATAACGTTAAACTCTATCTGATGGTGAGGTTCCAGTTCTGGAGGTTTGGGGAATGGGGAGCATGGAGTGGCCTATTGTCAGTATCAGCCGAACAACGAGGGAGTCTATTTCCTTTTCGCTAACGTCAGACCAGGGAGTTTCTTTTTTTTTTTACTGAGGTGAAGCACCGTACCTAGCATCAACTCCTTTACCGCACGGATCAAATGTGTCGGTAGAGCATTTGACTCGGAATCGCAATGTCTCGGGTTCGATATCGGTCCTTGCCAACTCAGTGCATGTAAAGCACATTAATTCAACTGTAAGGGGTTTAGCCTTACATTTTTTAAGTAAATTCATTAAAAAAAAAAAAGATTAGTAGTAGTGTCGTGTTAAGCTGAGTTTATGAGGTATTTTTTAAAAAAATTAATTTCTTTTTTTCGATTTTTTCCAGGGTTTTCTGGCAGACGCGAAGATGAAGATGAGAGACAAAGAAAAGATGAAATTTGAAAACACCTTTTCCCGGGCCTCAAATGAAGTGGGGTAAATAGCACTTTACCTGATACCTTTACTGGTTATTTCCTATGACTCCAACATAAACAAAGGGGAACCACTCTTGACTGATAAATTATTTATTTCCCCATTAAACTAACTCTAAACCTAGCCCCGTCTCCTTTTTCCCAGTAGATCAATAAATAAATGAATAATTTATCAGTCAAGAGTGGTTCCCCTTTGTTTATGTTGGAATTATAGGAAATAACCACATTTCTATAAACATCATACAATTACAAACTTCATTAGTGTTATATTCCAACATACATGGGAATAACAAAATATAACAAAATAGTTAAATATATTTCTAAAATACAACACTATGGGTAATTCCATATCAAATCCTCAAGACCATGTCCCCCACCCACTTCAATTTTTCTGAAATTTTGTACAGATATGGACCATGTTAAAGTTAGACAATCCCCAAAATTTGAGCGTTCAATTCCAGAATTGGCGGAGTTATGTCGATTTTTAGCTCTCCAAATTTGATGGGTTTCGCGAAAAATGGCGACTTATTGTAATCTATTTTTGTCTTTAAAATGACTTCTACAGCTTCCCTACTCCTAAAAATTGGTTTATAAAACTATTTTTGCTCAAGGAATCCAAAAATGCTATAAAAAAAGTCTGAAAGTTAACAAGTTTTAAATTATTAATGATTTCTGATTTGGAAAATTTTAACTTATGTTGTAACTTCGGTTCTGGGCAAAAACCAAACTATCTTTTGGTACAAATAATGTCCTATATATGTGAAATAATAATAGAAAAAATGTTGTCTTAGATTCAGCGGCACATTGGGATATCGATCTTGCTATGAAAAAATCAGAAATCATCAATAACTTAAAATTGGTTGACTTTCAGACCTTTTTGATGGCATTTTTAGATTCCTTGGGCAAAAATGCATTTATAAAACACTTTTTCTGAGTAGGGAAGCTCTAGAACTCATTTTACAGACAAAAATAGATTACAAAAAGTCGCCATTTTCGCCAACCCCACCAAATTTGGAGAGCTAAAAATTGACATAACTGTGCCAATTTTTGGAATTCGTAGCTAAAATTTTGGGGAATGTCTAACTATTACACAGTCCACACCTGTTTTTTGAAGAGGGTGGGTGACAATTTTTATGTTTTCTGGATGATTTGACATGGAATTGCCCCTATTCGTTTTTATTTTCTTACAGACCAAGAATACAGCAGTTTACTGTCAAAATGGTGTATTCAACAAGCAGTCATGGTGTTGACTTATACTACACTTTTTTCAGTGAAGAGTTAAACGTTCGTTAGGGGAGATAACTCTTCTCTAACAACTAGATATTTGACAGCCCCCAAGGAAAGACACCTCCGCCTTATGACCTCTAAATTTCTAGCCACTCTCCTGTTTCTGGGTTCGTTTAAGATTAATTTCTTATCTCAACCTCGAATACATCAGGGCATCCCTTAATTCTGATTTAGTTTATTTGTTTAATGGCATATCAACCTTCACGGGTTATTTAATACCAAAGCCATCCTTGTAGGTTAACAATAGTAGCACTATTTAACCCATAGCTGGGGGATCGGGGCTTTCATACCTTTCCGGAGGGTAAGGCGCGGTGTAATGGTTACCAAGCTAGTCTCTCAGATCCATTATTACTGAATAGAGGGTTCGATCCTGGCTGGATGCCCCATAATTGCGACTTTGTGTCACATCCTGCCCGTGACGAACCTTTTTATCATAGGGTACTTGAAGGCGGTGATGAGGTCTTCATTCAGTTAAACTCTATCTGATGGTGAGTTCCAGTTCTGGAGGTTTGGGGAATGTGGAGCACCCCTTCATCACCCTTGCTCCCTGGTCCACTCTGACCGCGAGTGGTAGTAATGTTAGAGTCCCATCTAAGGGTTAAATAGAAAAATGTATTTATAAAGATATTGAGTATCCATTAAGAATGACTTTATTTCCAAATTTATCGGCATTAAATGACCCACTGAGGTTGATATGCCGTAAAACAAACAAAACAAACCAAACCAAACAAGAACTTTCAGTCACTCTATATATTTCTAAAATTCTAACTGCAAACACACACACACCACACACACACACAGATATATAATATATATATATATATATATATATATATATATATATATATATATATACACACACGACAACAACAATTTTAATCCCTCTATATTACTATCAGGACTTGGATATATCTCATTATAATGATTTAATTATACGTTTGATATGTTTACTTAAGAGCTATTGTTAAATAGTTAATATGTAAAAAGTATAAAACTCTTATTTGACTCTCTCTCTCTCTCTCTCTCTCTCTCTCTCTCTCTCTCTCTCTCTCTTTTCATCTTTTTATTATGTTCGTTGAAACAGATGAGTGTTATCGCTTCCGTGCGCGCACCCTTCTTTCTTTCTTTTCTTTCTTTCTTTCTTTCTTTCTTACTATATTTTTCTGTGTAGCATGCCCCTTTTCTTTCCTTTTCTTCACAATAAAACGGAATAGTTAATTATTAACTGGGGTGATGACACTCATAGGAAATAAGAATTCGGCGGATAAGCAACACCAGGGTTTACTTTTGGGATTTCACCTTGGACTGTCTCATTTTTAACCAGAGTGTTTACAAGATGATAACATACAAACGAGGAACACGAGTATCAATATAGATTTATTATTATTATTATTATTATTATTATTATTATTATTATTTAACTCTTTGAGAAATTTTTCACACCAACGTAGCTTTCACTAGAGTGACAAAACAAGTCTCCCAGATCTCCCGGACTCTTTTGAGTATTCTAGCCGATCACAACAATGCTGTTTTCTGATGGTCTTAATTCTTCCTGTGATTTCCATTCTTCTGTATGTTTTTCTAAACTTTCAGTGACTGTTCCAAGTGCACCAGCAACAATTGGGTTATTTCCTATAACTCCCAACATAAACAAAGGGGAACCACTCTGACTGATAAATTATTTATTTTCCCATGAAACTAACTACCTAAACCCGTCTTCTTTTTTCCAAGTAGATCAATGAATAAATATAATAAATAATTTATAAGTCAAGAGTGGTTCTCTTTGTTTATGTTGGAGTTATATGAAATTACCATCAATTCTATCACTTTGACCCTCAGTGTCCAGTTGTTGTTAAATTTTTCAAGCAAGGTCCAGGTATTTGTCTAATATTTGTATTAATATATAAAGTAAGTAAAGTCGTCGGGTGGCCTAAAGTCGGTATCAGCCAATCAGCGGAGGGAGTATATCCCCTTTTCACTAGCGCTAGATCAAGGAGATGCTTTTTGCGTTGAGGTGGAGCGCCACACCTCCATCAGCTCCTTACTTTACCGCACATATTCCTGTGCCACTCATACGCTGAGTTGGAGGACCGGTTTCGAACTAGGAACCTTGTGGTTTAGGAGAGCAATTAATGTGATTCGATGAATTTGCCAATCACGATAAAATTACTGGCGATGAATATATCTAGAATCTCGTCAGGCAATTTTTGAAAACCCAAGAAATCGACCAAAATATCCCTGAACTTGCAAATCGGTCGGAAAATTAAAATTATTTCAGGGTGACCCAAGAAAAAACAGAACCCAAATTATTTTTTATTTTCCCATTAAACTAACCATAAACCCCAACCCTAACCCTAACCTAACCCCTCCATAGTTTAAAACAGTTTTATTACAAAATTTGTTCTGTTTTTTTTTTTCTGGATCACCCTGTATAAATACTGACCCAGAAAAAACAGAAACCCAAATTATCATTTATTTTCCCATTAAACTAACCCTAAACCCTAACCCTACCCCATCACAAGATAAGGCTTTGATCTCTAAGCCAACAGCTCAAAGGTATCCAATCTAAATTGTCAAGATAATTTGCTTACTCGGAAAGAACACAAGAAGAAAGAGATGTTAAATATTAGTGAGGGTCAGAATTAATAGAAACCCGTTGAAAGGCTACGATAGTTAAAAGCTGAGACTCTGAAAGATGTTTTTTAAAAAAGATGAATAAAGCGTTGTATTTGTTCGAAAGACGTCAGTTCTCGGGATTTATTCCTTATTTGAAATTAATTAATTTATTCTTTCGATTCACATCAAAAGCCGAGATCTGTAGTGAAAAAGTAATAACATTTTTTTTTTTAGTTTGGTAGAACTGATCATAAGTTGCTTAAAAAAAGTATCAAATAGTTAATCTTTAATCATATAACTGCTTGAGAAAATGATTGGTTTCAGTAAATTAATTTCCAAACAAGTGTTGATCATTTCTTCAAACAAGATTAACAAAAAAACAAACAAATCTCCTTTCATTAATTTTGTGCAGCATTATTCCATCTCGGATTCTGAAGCAAATGGGTAAAATAGATAATGTAAACTTCTTATTACTTGTATTTTTTGTACTGATCTGTCCTTAATCTTATTGTTATAGACATAACGGTTTCGCGCCCCAATGTAACCTACCGCCTTCCTCGGGTTTTTCTGTTGAACAAGACACTATTATAATAATAAAGATGCAGGATAGCAGTGCCGAAAAATTCAAATTAATCAATTTTCAATTCTCATCTTAAAAAATTCAGACAAATAGCTATAAATTCTCAATGTTGTACTCAATATCCTAATTTTGTATGTCTGATATCCTAATATAGGAGAATAAAATGCATCATAATGTATGCTTTAATTGTACCGCTATTATACAGAATATATTGCATACGTAACACAGGATGCAGCAGATTGAAATCGTTTACGATCAGATCCTTAAATTGTAGCCTCCTTCCGATCTAAATTCGCTGAATTACAAACGTTTGGGTTGTAACAAGTAGAGAAACAAATCACAATACCAGAATTATCTGCATCAGAAGAAACCATACAATTTGAGGATGCATTAATTTTGGTAACATTGGACGGTAAATAGTTGCGTTAAATACCGTGAAAGAAGAAAATTTCTTCACGAAGATGTGAAAACAAAATTCCCAAAAAAAGCAAAACAGTTAAATCTCAGAAAAATAACACCAGCTTTAAGCAATACCTTTAAAATCATTCCTGTAGATTGTTTTGTTTGAAAGGAAAACTTTTCAGTGTTATATTTACTACACTTTACTTAGATTATAGACAACAGGTCTTTATTGCTGCTTAAATGCTAACCCATCTAAGTATTGAACAGGCTCAAAGCTGCATCGGACTTCGGTAAATCCAGCTGCGAAAACAGATGCTTCAGGATGACTGATTGATATACGACAACGGAGAAATAATTGTATTCTCTCCTCTTCGGCCTAGACATGACATACAGGCCTCAGACTGCTTACACTACCTGCTGTTGTTTAAGATGTCACGTCTAAATATTAAAAACATGATTATCACGTAACTTTGGTGATTTAACGAGGAACAGCTTGACCTGACCTTAAGTAGTGTTAAGTTTATGACCGCCATCCTTGGCCACGATGAAAAGCGGACTTAAGGCTAAGTAAGTCCTGAGCTATGAATCCGTTTGGTAGTGAATAAGTCCTAGATATGGAATCCTACGTGTACAAGGTACCAGTGATATAATCCTATGTTCCGATTCTCTCTCTTTTTNAAAGAGAGAGATGTACACTAGTGTCCGCGGCCACTGGTTGAAAAACTCTAGTTTAGAGCGTAGGATTGAAGTGTGCATGTTTGATGGCAAAATTCTTTGTCTTATCAAAAAGGCGATAAAAGGGAAAAAATAATAAGAACACGTACAATGGTAAACAGGTGTTTGTTCTCAATGGTAATTAAAGTTGAACAGGTGGTTAGAAAATGAATTCTATGCGGGGTAAAAAAAGAAAATCACAGATTTCATTTGTGGCACTAATTTTTGCCGTTTTCCAGGCTGCCTTAAAGCAGGGGATCACCAGAACTTTTTCACGTGGGCCGGATAGATTGAAAAAATAACTGAGCGCGGGCCACATTATTATTTTGTTCAATACTTGCTAGCCCAGAATGAAAGCTCTGCTGAGAAAAATATGTAAAACAAATTTATCTTTCTATGTTATATTCATGGATGAGTGGCGTAAGATGTAAACAAAACAAATTACCACATATTTATTTTTCTAAAACATTATCAAGAACGCATTAAAGCCGAAAGGTTTAGTGAGAATTGTGAAACTGAGGTTTCAAGGACACATGTTTGGTGACCCTGCCTTAACGCATAAAAAGGAACACTTTAGCGAATTGGAATAGACCAATGCGTTAAAATTCTCTAACGTACGGTTATAGATGATACCACCAACAGGTACTACCACTCCACCTCGACTTGCGAGTAACGGCAATGAAGTAGTACTCTTACAACTCCACAAGCTCAGAACAAGACCTACCATCAAGGCATTTTGTGTAATACCATGACAACGACCTTTTGTGGCGGGGGGGGGAGTATCTTTACCTATCTGCATAGGTGATACAGTCAGAAATATTATAAGCACTGTCACAGGACTGGGTTCCATGTCTTGCTCAGACCCAACGTTGTTAGGTCCAAAGCAATTCCTAATTGTAATTATACGATTTCTCTATTTTTCCCCAATTGGACAGATAGCGCAGTGGATAAAAGCGTTGAGTTATTACAGTTGTAATTGGCATTATCTCTAAGCTACAGTTTCTAATCCTGGTCAAGGGTGACAGTTAACATAGAATAATAATTAACACAGCTTAAACTTTTACCCAGCTATGGTTAGCCGAATGAGAACAGTATACTACTGTGGATTGAATAAAGGGTTGGGTTCAAAGTTCCGTGAAGGCTCCCGATATCAAGCAGGTTCCCGAATTTCGAAAAGAAGGTTCCCGGGTTCGAGAAGGCTCCGAGTCCGACAGAAAGATCTAGAAGAAGGCTGGGGTGCACATCGAACGAACGTTGTACAGATAACAAATAAAGATAAGGTCAATAGTCCGAATAATCAAAATAATAGAAAGTAAATTATACGAGTTTTTACGCCAGTTCTAAACGGTGGTTTTTTACACAGAGGCCGAGTGACAGCAAACCTCTTCAGGTCCCTTCTAGCCGATTTCAATAGTGCTATATTTTTCATCTGATATTCAGTTCCTCTGTTTCTTTTCCGGGCCTCTGGAGACCTTTATAGAGGCACCAACTTACAGTTGGTATCCTCATCACCTACATGTTCCACCCTGTCGGCTGGGACAGAATAATCACGACTGCAACCTCTGCAAAATGGCATATTCCCCTAAAATGGGACCACCTGTTGGCCGTGGGTGGCAACCCGTAATGCTTAAGGAACGGGAACCCTGGTAGCTGAGCAGCCATCACATGTGACACTTAACCTTTACTTAGCTATACTCTACACATTCTCAGAACTAGAGCCTGGACCATCAGAGTTTGTGTTATACCCATGACACCATGATTTTTTTTTGTGGCGGAGGTGGTGCTACCATTCTATATAGGGATATTCTAAGCCCTGCTGACAGGACGGGCCCCATGTCTACTCTAACCCAAATGTTGTTAGGGTCTGATCTAGTCGAGAGAAATTATTTAGAATGAAAATCTTAAAGCAACATTTAATGTATTTATTATTTTACATTTAAAGTAAAATAGGACTAACATCACAACTGTGGTGTAATATATATATATATAATATATTATATATATTAATTTTTTAATTATTATTATTATTATTAATTATTATATATATATATATATATATATAGTATTGGAGGCTAAAATGGTGAGATACAATATTTATAATATATTTGTCTTTTAAATTACAAATAATTTTTGATAACTTTTATAAACGATCGTTCACGCAAACAAGGGAAAAGTTACTAATCGTAACCTGCGTACACTCACGACATATAATATATATATAAATATTATATATATTATATATATATATAAAGTAAAAAGTCGTCGGGCGGGCCTAATGTCGGTATCCCGCTAAACAGCGAGGGAGTCTATTGTATTTTCACTATCACGAAACTTTGAACTTAACCCTTTATTAGTCCACGAGTTAGTTCAAAGTTCCGTGATGGCCCCGATTACGACAAGAAAGTTCCCGAGTTCGAAAAGAAGGTTCCCGAGTCCGACAAAAATACCTGAAGAAAGGCCGGAGGGCATATCGACCGAAACGTTGTACAAATAACAATGAAGATGAGGGAAAATAGTCCGAATAACGCAGATAATACTAATCATCAAGCCTCATCTCAAACATTCAGAGAAATAAATATATTTTAATTTCTCAACTGGGGATTAATAGTTTAATAAAATGAAAACATAACTTATAGAATTTAGTCATTTTTATTAAAAGGCTAGAAACCACAAGGTTCCTAGTTCAATACTGGCCCTCGCCAACTCAGCGTATGAATACCACAGGGATCAGTGCGTAAAGTAAGGAGCTGATGGTAGGTGTGGCACTCCATCTCAGACGCAAAAAACAATCTCCTTGGTTCTAGCGCTAGTGAAAAGGGGGTAGACTCCCTTGCTGATTGGCTGATACTGACTTTAGGCCACCCCGACCACTTTACTTTATTTTAATTAAAAGTGTAAATCCCTGTTAAGAAATCAAAAAAGATATATACATTGGACTTAAATTTCATATTCCACTAACATCTGTCCGTAGACTAGTAAAGATTTATGCTTCTAAACTCAAGTCCTACCGAACACTCGACTACAACAATCACTAAAATAATATTAATTGTAAGGTAAGAAGAAAGAAAGGAAATAAAAGAATAAAACTACTTACCTGTCTTATTCACGAATGAAGAGCTCTTCTGAAAAAAAGGAGAAAAACGACACCGATGTTTTTTTTTTTTTTGTTTAAGAACGAAAGATGTACTGACACTCGCTGAAGTAGACAAGACGATGCTAGTGTTAAGACGGTTGGAACTTTAAAGGTTAACGGTGCGTGTGTAAATAAAGAATGTGTTGTAGTCAAGAAGCGGTAAACAGGAAATAACACCGCAGTGAGAAAAATAAAGACAACGGTTAAACTGCAAATCGCATCAAAATTAAATCAGAAAAATTGGCCTTGGGCATAGATTTTGGTAAATAAAGGACTTTTGCTTGTAAATTCCTACCATAAATAAATGAACCCCCATTTTATGCCCGTGTTTTTGTATTAAATGTTTTATTTTTCTTGTACCCCGTTATTTCTACAATATTTAAATATATTTTATTTATTATTTAATATTCATTTCAATGTGCTATTCTAAAAGTTTTTTTATTTTGTGAGACTGTTTACTTTAAAGTGGGGGCTCGTTTTAAACATTAGGCATAAATTGGATCCTCACCGTAATTTTGTTTTTCGTCGACGATGATTTAAAATCTGACGTTTTTATTTAGAGTACCAAAAGCAAAAGAAAAGAAATAACAACAACAAGTATATATTCAACTTTTACTCGTAATTCCTGCCTTAAAATTAGGCTTGGCCTTTTTATGATAGGAATTTACGAGTAAAATGTTGAAAGTGTAAAAACGAACCCCCACTTTAAAAATAACCATTCTCACAAAATAAAACTTTTGAATATACATATTGAAGTGAATATTAAAATAAATAAAATATGTTTAGTATTGTAAAATACCCGGGTGCAAGGAAAATAAAACATTTATTGCAAAAAACACGGACATAAAAAGGGGGTTCAGTTTATTTTATGGTAGGAATTTACGAGCAAATAGTCCTTTAATTACCTAGATTTTAATGAATTTAATTATACTAAGGACACAGTTTATGTTATTTTTTACTTAAATTTTAACCGTTAGTTGTGTTTTTAACCGTTTTTCATTGGACGTTATTTTCCTACAGAGGGCCGAGAGAGAACTAATTTTTAAGGGAGATAAATTTTTTCCGAGAATTTATTAATATAAAAAAACACGGATTATTACACTTTTGATCATCCATACTTAAGAAAAGCACGCGTCACCTGTAATATTGAAATAGAAATTACGTTTTTTGTTTGTAGATGTTTATTAATTCTGACTAGTCTTATCATTCATTTGTTTTATTTTATCTATTTTATTTTCTTTAAACACAACTAACGGTTAAAATTTAAGTAAAAAATAACATAAATCGAGTCCTTAGTAATAATTAAATTCATTAAAATCTATGCCCAAGCCAAATTTTTCCGTTTTAATTTTGACGACGATTTTCAATTTTAACCAAAACAACTTATTAGAATACGTAAATACATTTGTTTCTTTAAATAATATCTTTTTCAGCTATATATATATCAGGTCTGAGACCTACCAGTGGTTCCTTTATTTAAAACATTATGGGCACCTCACGTGGTGTAATGGTTAGCAAGCTAGATTTGCAGACCTTTGTTAGCGAGTTAGATTCTCATTGGGTTGCCCCATTTTTCTGGCCTTGTGCCACATCTAAGCTAAGTTTTAGTGAATTAACTATATTTAAAACATTTATCTTATTTTCATTGAATGTTTATATTCTTTCTACAATTCATTCCAACATTAACCTTAAAAGGGTTGAGAGGATGGAGCAATCACTGGTATACTGTGAATTCAGTGACGTACATTTTTACCATCATCTACTGGACAGATGTTAGTGGAATATGAAATGAAGTCGTATATATCTTTAATGTCTCAACTGGGATTAATACGTTTAATAAAAATGAATCTCTAAGGAAAACATAACTTAATAATACATTATTTCATTTATAATTTTTTTTTAAATAAAGGACATCATTAATTGATGTTGTGTAGCTTTAAAGTTTTGTTGTGTAGTGATTCAGTTTATACATGTTTTGACATCAGAACTGCCCAAAGTGGGACTGTTTTAAGATTTTTAATTTCTTATTTTCATTGTTATTCTGAAATAGAAATATTGTTTAAATACTCGGCAAAATTACCAGCGAATTGTAATTTACAATTTATTTCAGCATAGGACTTGGTAAGTTTGTAATTCTTAATTCCTTTAAATAACAAAAAAAGTGTATAACTGAATCACTAAACAACAACTTTAAATCTATAAAACATAAATTATATTATATTTATATTCCAGTAACATCTGTCCGGTAGATTATGGTAAAAATTTACGCAACTGAATTCACAGTCTACCGAATTCACTACTGATGATGGTATTTATTCCATGAATCTATATATATATTTACCAACCCCTCCGCACGAGTAGGATGTGACACAAGGTCAATTTCTTAAGCGGAGTTTTAACAGGTTTTTAATTCAGAGTTTTTCCTTCTCCTAGACCGGTTGCCTAACCAAGGGTAAAGAGCCCAGTTTTTCCTACTATTTACACATAGCTGGAGGGAGAGTAGAATTCATACCTTTCCCAAGGGTATTGGCGCTAAGTGAAATGCAATTGCTACGTCCAGGATTTGAACTCGGGGCGACGAGTCTTTAACCATTACACCACGCGCTTCCTTGATACTATGAATCTATAACCCTGTTACTAAATAATTTCGTCTTGCATTTGTTTTGCAAACTTTATTTGAAAGTTTTAATTTATGACCCTTGGTATTGATTTTTTGAGCAATGTTAAAATTGTTGAATAAAATCCATGAGTATATTTATAGACTTCGATATCGTCGATATTTCAAACATAGTAAGTCAATGTTCATAAGTCTTTCTTCATACGAAAGTTTTTTTTTTAATCATTCATTCTGTTATTTGCTCTCCTTTGTACTCAGAGGATTTATTTTATAGTTATTTACTAAGCTTAACTTAAATGAGATAAGGCCAGATGCATGAGAATCGAACTCACTAACAATGGTCTGCAAATCTAGCTTGCTAACCATTACACCACGTGAGGTGCTCATACTATGTGTTTTATTACTTCATTCTGTATGTGTTTGTGTGTATATATAGTGAATATTTACTCCTTGTGTTGTCTTGGGTATTAGGAAGCGATTGCCGAAAAAGTGTATGTGTATGTGTGGGTGTGGGTGTAGGTGGAGAGGTGATAACCTTGACCATAGTTCAGACACCCGCGACGAGGCTCAGGCTACAACCATTTTTTTTTTAAATAAATTTATTTTTAATCAATGCTTAAGATAGAGATCTGATATATTTGTAAGTCTATTTCTAGCAACAGTTTTAAATTTAGCACTAAAAAAAATCTGTTTTTTTATTATTTTTTTACACTTGCTAAGTTTAAGACAGACAGATGCGCAGAAGAAAAATAAATGAATTGATTAGTTTAAAGAAAGAAAAAAAATGGCGATCTTTTTCCAAATCATCATCTCATAATAATCACAGCCCTGTCGGATGCGGCTGTATAATACACCGACTGCATCTCTGTAGAGGGGTAAAAAAGTAAAGTCGTCGGGGTGGCCTAAAGTCGGTATCAGCCAATCAGCGAGGAAGTCTATCCCCTTTTCACTAGCGCTAGACCAAGGAGATTGTTTTCTGCGTCCGAGGTGGAGCGCCACACCTACCGTCAGCTCCTTACTTTACCGCACAGATTCCCTGTGCTACTCGTACGCTGAGTTAGCGAGGGCCGGTATCGAAGTAGGAACTTTGTGGTTTCTAGCCGAATGCTCTACCGACTGGGCTAACCCGGCCCTTGCAGAGGGTTACCACCCCCTAATGGGGCCACTTATTAACCGTACGTTGTGACCCGGGATCCTTCAGTCGGTAGAGCGTTCGGCTAGAAACCACAAGGTTCCTAGTTCGATACCGGTCCCCGCCAACTCAGCGTATGAGTAGCACAGGGATCTGTGCAGTAAAGTAAGGAGCTGATGGTATGTGTGGCGCTCCACCTCAGATGCTAAAACAATCTCCTTGGTCTAGCGCTATTGAAAAGGGGATAGACTCCCTCGCTGACTAGCTGATACCGACATTAGGCCACCCCGACGACTTTACTTTACACTCTACAGACGAATATTAGTAATAATGGTTGTAGAGGGAGGTATTCACCCAACCTGTTCAGTACAAGTAGGATATGACACAAGGCTGTAAGAAAGGGGCATCCAAGCCCTGCCAATTGGGGTTTAGAATACACCAACTGCACTTCTGTAGAGTGGCCGTGGGTAGCTACCCGTGATGCTTAAGGATGGAATCCAGGTGGCTGAGCAGTTCATGACATGTAACACTCCACTTTGGCCCTTACTTAGACTAGATGGGTGGTCAGAGAGGCCCCTTTGCACCTATATGATTATCCCAACCATATTACCCTTATGACAAGCTTTAACCCTTTTTATCATATAAGTGCTACAAGGCGGTGTCTGGGAGTCTTAAGGTCCTGTGTATGAAGTTAAACTATCTGATGGCGAAGTTCCAGTTCTGGAGCTCTGGGTAATATGGAGTACCCCTTTGTCACCATTATTGCCAGGTCCACTCTAATCCGGAGTGGTAGTACCTGTTAAGGTCCCATCTATAGGTTAAATTAATAAAATGAGTTTTTAAAATGTGTTTGAAAAAATTGAGATTAAAATAAATTGAGTACCCATCGAAGAATGAATTTATCAAAACGTCTTTGGCATAAAATAACCGAACAAGGATTGACATGTCGTAAAATCCAGCCACCCAACTTGATTAAAAAAAAAAACAGTAAACATATTTTGGCTGTGGAAGCTAAGATACGTAAAAGTTTTGTTTTTATGTATAAAAACAACAAAAAAACAATTAACATTTTTTAAAATCCTAAAAAAAAAAAAACGAAGAAAGAAGAAGGCAGTAAATAAAGAAGAAGAAGAAGAAGAAGAAGAAGAAGAAGAAGAAGAAGGAGGCAGTAAATGAAGAAGAAGAAGAAGAAGAAGAAGAAGGCAGTAAATGAAGAAGAAGAAGAAGAAGAAGAAGAAGAAGAAGAAGGCAGTAGAAGACAAAAGAAGAAGAAGGCAGTAGAAGACAAAGAAGACAAAGAAGAAGAAGAAGAAGAAGAAGAAGAAGAAGAAGAAAGACAGAAAATTCTGCCCAAGGAAGAAATGCCCTACCTTAGTGAGTGACGATCCAGGGGAGAAAGAGAATTTGAACTTGTCAGTTTGCGTTTTTATAGCTGACGCCACGTGGTATCTATGCTTATTGGCCCATGACTTTTCCCTGTGTCTGACGTCACTAACTCGCAAACGTCCTCAATGTCGTTAAAGCCAAGTGGGAAGGGGAAACCTCACTATTATTATTATTATTATTATTATTTATTAGTAGTAGTAGTAGTAGTAGTAGTAGTGGAAGTATGTGGTTTTCACACCTGCCGTAGCCGGTGGCTCACTGGAAGCTGTGTGACAGCAAGTATCTTCAGGTCTTCAGGACTCTAGCTGATCTTAATACTGCTGTAGTTTGGATGGTCTCGATTATTCCTCTGATTTCCAATTCACCAAAAATATTTTCCAGAGCTTTGAGGACCGTCCTAACGGCACCAATTACCATTGGTACGACCTTCACCTTCATGTTCCATAGTTTTCTCAGTTCTCTGGCAAGGTCCAAGTATTTGTCTATCTATTCGCGCTCTTTCGTTTTCACTCGGTGGTCGGCCGGGACGGCAAAATCCACGAGATGACAGATTTTCTTCTTGTTGTCTATCTATACTAAGTCCGGTCTCCTGGATACTCGTGTTCCTTAATTGTACCACCGTTATCATCTTGCCATGCCGTCTGGTTAAAAATGAGACCGTCCAAATCGTTGAAGATGAAATGCGACGAAAAATATTTGAAATTGTGCCCATAACCCTTTCTTTATTTTTTAACTCTTTGCCAGCCAAATTTCCCCCACATCTGTACCAAATTTTCTGGGTATCTTTTTACCTGTATGATGGGGATATTTCAAAGTTCACTATCTATTCACCTCTGAACTCATTCTATTCAAATAAAGTAGTTAGCATTGGAATCTGGGTCCGTCTGCCCAATTTTAGAACTGATCAAAATTTTTGCTGGTTGGCCTACATTGGTATGTCCATGTGTATGTGTCCACATGAGAACGTTACTTTTGAGTTCGTCCTTCCTTCTCTAACAGAGTCCAGCATGACTGGTTCGACTGACTTGGAAGCTTTGTATGAAATGCCATACAGCTGCTTTTTTTTCTGGGACGATGCTTCAAGAATTTGTTCAAAGCAGCATGTCTTGTGTAGTTCCCATCTAGCCTTTTCTCCAATCGTTTAATTAAAGTTCAAGTGGTGCAGCTGTGACACAATAACTAATGACGTGGAACCATGGTGGTGGTTTGAGTCATTAGTTAGGGAAAAGTTTGAGTGATAGCGTGATAGGTAGCGAAAAAGTTTGAGGGATAATGTCAGAGGAGACGCGTGGCATTGTTTTAGGTTGGAAGAGGAGTGACGTGTCGAAGGGGAGAAAGGAAGAATGAGATGTGATAGTGGAGAGATTCAGTCTGGCCGCCGACGGGTTAGGACGGGCTGAGGTCTGTTCTTCCCCGTGCGATGATCATAAAGATAAAATAAAAACTACTTGATCAAGTAACAAAAAGATGTCTTTGTAATTCATTTAATTGAAACAAGCAAATACCAAATCAGCCCTTAGTCAGAAGAACAGCTCTTAGTTAAGAAGTTAGAAGTCAACCCAACTAGACAACAAAATGGTAGCTGGAGATAGTAGAAGAATCGACAAGAAAGCAAGTATGATCTCCTCTCCAAGTAAGTCTAATCAGTCTGTCTCTCTAATCTGTTGGAATTATAGAGACAAGATAAGACAAGGATAAATATTACAGGTAATGAACACAACAAGGCTTATAAACAAAACAATATGTTTATCAAACAAGAGAACATTAACATACGAAATACAATATGTAAGGTTGAGGTACAAAATGTATGCAGGTTTACAAAGTGTATTGTATAATGATGTAATGGTGTGTAGTGGTTTGCAAATTAATGCCTTTGCTAAACTTATCTGTCTCTTGTATTGACTTTTACAAAATCTACGGCCTCATGCTGTTCCATTGAATCTTCACGACGTCTGCTGTATAAAAACACGTCGTGCTTGACCAGAGTCCCAGCTAAAAGAGAGTGGTAGCAGTTTCCAACTATCAAAATTGGCGGTCCAAACTGAGCCTCGTAACGTGTACTCTGATTGGTCGCAGACAAAAGCCCTTAGCCAATCGCATGAGTTTTCTCATCAGTTTATGGCTAAGACATTAGGGTTCTGTTGCTATAGACAAAGGGAGATAATTGCTTAAATAATATTTCTAATAAATCTCTTTCCAATATCTCTCTTTTCCTGAAGAACTTTCTTATCAAAGAACTCCCACTCTCACACACCCGTATAAGACGACATTGAGTACCGTGTCCTCAGCATAGTACCACACAGCTGCAGCTTCGAAGAATTCTCGCTTTATCTTATCAGAGATATCAGATTTCCATATGATCGATAATCCGTCTATAGCAGACCATGCCTTTCCTATGCGTACATTGACATCGTTTTCTGCTGATGAGATATTACTACCTCGGTATGTGAAAGAGTCTATTAATTTCAGAGGCTTCCCATCCAACGTGGAGATTTCATCTTGTCTAAAACACAAGAAAAAGGCAAGAATCGGACGATATCCCGGGGAAACTATTACACAGGCAGACTACGTAGATGATCTAGCGCTTTTCAGAAATACATATGTCCCAGCCGAAGAACTGATGCAGACAGTAAGATGAATTGGCCTCTATGTGAACTAAAAAAATAACAGTGTTACAAGCAAGATGGAATCATCTCCACTCTGGAAGGCAAGCCTCTGATATATATATATATATATATATATATATATATATATATATATATATATGTGTGTGTGTGTGTGTGTGTGTGTGTGTGTGTGTGTTTGGGCAGCATTCTTTTATTTAAACATGTAGAATTAAGCAAAAAGGACGTCTCCTGTTTAACAATTTGACTTTTGATCTTTTCAAGCTTTCTGGCCTACTTTGTTTTACATTTGGAGGGAATCTGTAGATTAATCCACGGAAGTTCGTATCCCGAATAACTTGAAAAAAAAACAAACTGGAACATAAACACATCACCCCTGATGATGGCACTTCGAAGTGCCGAAAGTACTCGGAATACGAACTTCGGGGGATTAATCTACAGATTCCCTCCAAATGTTAAAATGTAGGCCAGAAAGCTTGAAAAGATCATAAATAAAATTGTTAAACAGGAGACGTGCCTTTTGTTTAATTCTACACACACACACACACACACACACACACACACACACACGCATATATATATATATATATATATATATATATTATATATATATATTATATAAATTATCAGTGAAGGTGAAAATTAAAAAGTATGGACGATTTATTGATATTTAACAAAATATACCGATACCGATAAACCCTCAGCCACCGCTTTGTAGCACCCATATGATAAAAAGGGCTTGGGGCTTGCCATAACGGCAATAGGGTTGGGAAAATTTACGTGCTAGAGCTTGACGTGAACCGCCGATTAATCGGAGGGGGCCTCTCCGACCGCCCGTCTAGCCCAAGATAAGGCCAAAGTGGAGTATTGCAAGTCATGAACTGCTCAACCACTCCTGAGCAAGATTTGTGTGTGTGTGTGTGTGTGTGTGTGTGTGTGTGTGTGTGTGTCTCAGTTTAACTCGAGAGTTACATCGACTTATTTAAGCGTAGGGTTGGGTCCTGATGAAATCATTTGGATTAATACCATGGTAGACCCTTAACTCTTTCCTTCTACTAATATTATTTATTATCATCATCATCATCATCATTACTGCTCCATGTTTTTTTAATATATTGAGCACTTTTGGATTATTTACTGATGCCACTGCAACGGAAAGGTTAAAGCGGCAATTATATATATATATATATATATATATATATATATATATATATATATATATATAAATATAATATATAATAAATATATAAAGGCTTTACATATCTATTTATTAGGTGACAAAGGAACATTCACGACCATATTGGTTTCAAGCGATGCAATCATCAGGTGAAGAAGTTTCAAATGCAAGGAAAATCGAAAAAATTTTTTTTAAATTTCAGAAAATTCAATAGACATAGGATGTGTATGATTGGATAAAGTGATGTGCGTATGTATGTGGTGGTAATTTAAATGTATGAGTGTTTATGGACAGCATAAAGGTTGCGTTCCTTTGTCACCTAATAAATAGATATGTAAAACCTTTATATATTTATCTTATTATATTATATAACAGCTCTATTTTATATTGAGCACTCTACCAATAATACTGCCTTTGGTACATGGTTCCAGCAAAAGCTGAAATAGTGACCATCTCACACTATAGTTATACGCTCCCATACCGGTCGAGCACTCTAAGACATTTGAAACATCTTCACCTGATGAATGCATCACATGAAACCAATATGGTTGTGAATGTTCCTTTGTCACCTAATAAATAGATATGTAAAACCTTTATATATTTATTTTATTATATTATATAACAGCTCTATTTTATATTGAGCACTCTACCAATGATACTGCCTTTGGTACACCATTCCAGCAAAAGCTGAAACAGTGACCATCTCACACACAGACATATATATATATATATATAAGAGAGAGAGAGAGAGAGAGAGAGAGAGAGAGAGAGAGAGAGAGAGAGAGGGGGGGTGCGTGGGCTAGTGGTTAGAGTCATGGACTCGTCAATTCGAGTTCAATTCCTAGACGAAGCTGTTGGCATTTCACATTGCGCTAATACCCTTGGGAAAGGTATGAATCCATATATCCTCCCTACAGCTATGGGTTGAATAGTAGGGCAGACTGGGCCCTTCAGCCTTGGGTAGGTAACCAGTCTAGGAGAAGGATAACTCTGAATTCAAAATTCCTGAGATCGATCGTTGATTGGGTTTGTGGCAACTTTTTGCACATTCGTCGATATGAAAGAATTGGTGCATCAAAGGTTGCCACAAACCCAATCAACGATCGATCTCAGGAATTTTGAATTCAGAGTTATCCTTCTCCTAGACTGGTTACCTACCCAAGGCTGAAGGGCCCAGTCTGCCTACTATTCAACCCATAGCTGTAGGGAGGATATATGGATTCATACCTTTCCCAAGGGTATTAGCGCAATGTGAAATGCCAACAGCTTCGTCTAGGAATTGAACTCGAATTGACGAGTCCATGACTCTAACCACTAGCCCACGCACCCCCCCCTCTCTCTCTCTCTCTCTCTCTCTCTCTCTCTCTTTCTCTCTCTCTCTCTCTCTTATATATATATATATATATATGTCTGTGTGTGAGATGGTCACTGTTTCAGCTTTTGCTGAATGGTGTACCAAAGGCAGTATCATTGGTAGAGTGCTCAATATAAATAGAGCTGTTATATAATATAATAAAAATAAATAATAAAGGTTTTACATATCTAATTTATTAGGAGAAAAGGAACATTCACAACCATATTGGTTTCATGTGATGCATTCATCAGGTGAAGATGTTTCAATGTCTTAGAGTGGCTCGACGGTATGGGAGCGTATAACTATAGTGTGAGATGGTCACTTATTTCAGCTTTTGCTGGAACCATGTACCAAAGGCAGTATTATTGGTAGAGTGCTCATATAAAATAAGAGCTGTTATATAATATATAATAAGATAAATATATAAAGGTTTTACATATCTTTTTATTAGGTGACAAAGGAACGCAACCTTTATGCTGTCCATTCATACATTTAAATTACACCACATACATACGCACATCACTTTATCCAATCATACACATCCTATGTCTATTGAATTTTCTGAAATTTAAAAAAAATTTTTTCGATTTTCCTTGCATTGAAACTTCACCTGATGATTGCATCGCTTAAACCAATATGGTCGTGAATGTTCCTTTGTCACCTAATAAATAGATATGTAAAGCCTTTATATATTATTATATTATATTATATTATATATATAAATATAATATATATATATATATATATATAATATATATATATAATCGCAGATAATTTCCGGGTTATTAAATAATCAAAAGTGCTCTATATTAAAAAAACATGGAGCAGTAATGATGATGATGATGATGAAATAATAAATATTAGTGAAGGAAAGAGTTAAGGGTCTACCATGGTATTAATCCAAATGATTTCATCAGGACCAACCCTACGCTTAAATAAGTCGATGTAACTCTCGAGTTAAACTGAGACACACACACACACACACACACAACACCACACAAATCTTGCTCAGGAGTGGTTGAGCAGTTCATGACTTGCAATACTCCACTTTGGCCTTATCCTTGGGCTAGACGGGCGGTCGGAGAGGCCCCCTCCGATTAAATCGGCGGTTCACGTCAAGCATCTAGCACGTAAATTTCCCAACCCTATTGCCGTTATGGCAAGCCCCAGCCCTTTTTATCATATGGGTGCTACAAAGCGGTGGCTGAGGGTTTATCGGTATCGGTATATTTTGTTAAATATCAATAAATCGTCCATACTTTTTAATTTTCACCTTCACTGATAATAATTATATATATATATATATATATAATATATATATATATATATGCGTGTGTGTGTGTGTGTGTGTGTGTGTGTGTGTGTGTGTAGAATTAAACAAAAAGGCACGTCTCCTGTTTAACAATTTTTATTAATCTTTTCAAGCTTCTGGCCTACATTTAACATTTGGAGGGAATCTGTAGATTAAGTTCGTATTCCGAGTACTTTCCAAATTCGAATCATCAGGGATGTGTTTATGTTCCATTGTTTTTTTTAGTTATTCGGGATACGAACTTCCGTGGATTAATCTACAGATTCCCTCCAAATGTAAAGAAGTAGGCCAGAAGCTTGAAAGATCAAAAGTCAAAATTGTTAAACATTCCTTTTTGCTTAATTCTACATGTTTAATAAAGAATGCTGCCCAAACACACACACACACACACACACACACACACACACACACATATATATATATATATATATATATATATATAAATATATAATTATTATCAGAGGCTTGCCTTCCAGAGTGGAGATGATTCCATCTTGCTGTAACACTGTGTTATTTTTTTAGTTTCACATAGAGGCCAATTCATCTTACTGTCTGCATCAGTTCTTCGGCTGGGACATATGTATTTCTGAAAAGCGCTAGATCATCTACGTAGTCTGCCTGTGTAATAGTTTTCCCGGGATATCGTCCGATTCTTGCCTTTTTCTTGTGTTTTAGACAAGATGAAATCTCCACGTTGGATGGGAAGCCTCTGAAATTAATAGACTCTTTCACATACCGAGGTAGTAATATCTCATCAGCAGAAACGATGTCAATGTACGCATAGGAAAGGCATGGTCTGCTATAGACGGATTATCGATCATATGAAATCTGATATCTCTGATAAGATAAAGCGAGAATTCTTCGAAGCTGCAGCTGTGTGGTACTATGCTGAGGACACGGTACTCAATGTCGTCTTATACGGTGTGTGAGAGTGGGAGTTCTTTGATAAGAAAGTTCTTCAGGAAAAGAGAGATATTGGAAAGAGATTTATTAGAAATATTATTTAAGCAATTATCTCCCTTTGTCTATAGCAACAGAACCCTAATGTCTTAGCCATAAACTGATGAGAAAACTCATGCGATTGGCTAAGGGCTTTTGTCTGCGACCAATCAGAGTACACGTTACGAGGCTCAGTTTGGACCGCCAATTTTGATAGTTGGAAACTGCTACCACTCTCTTTTAGCTGGGACTCTGGTCAAGCACGACGTGTTTTTATACAGCAGACGTCGTGAAGATTCAATGGAACAGCATGAGGCCGTAGATTTTGTAAAAGTCAATACAAGAGACAGATAAGTTTGCAAAGGCATTAATTTGCAAACCACTACACACATTACATCATTATACAATACACTTTGTAAACCTGCATACATTTTGTACCTCAACCTTACATATTGTATTCGTATGTTAATGTTCTCTTGTTTGATAAACATATTGTTTTGTTTATAACCTTGTTGTGTTCATTACCTGTAATATTTATCCTTGTCTTATCTTGTCTCTATAATTCCAACAGATTAGAGAGACAGACTGATTAGACTTACTTGGAGAGGAGATCATACTTGCTTTCTTGTC
The DNA here is from genome assembly GCA_023376005.1 of Doryteuthis pealeii. Classification (NCBI taxonomy): domain Eukaryota; kingdom Metazoa; phylum Mollusca; class Cephalopoda; order Myopsida; family Loliginidae; genus Doryteuthis; species Doryteuthis pealeii. The sequence goes on from CM042162.1 coordinate 91,092,302, forward strand.
GATTCTTCTACATCTCCAGCTACCATTTTGTTGTCTAGTTGGGTTGACTTCTAACTTCTTAACTAAGAGCTGTTCTTCTGACTAAGGGCTGATTTGGTATTTGCTTGTTTCAATTAAATGAATTACAAAGACATCTTTTTGTTACTTGATCAAGTAGTTTTTATTTTATCTTTATGATCATCGCACGGGGAAGAACAGACCTCAGCCCGTCCTAACCCGTCGGCGGCCAGACTGAATCTCTCCACTATCACATCTCATTCTTCCTTTCTCCCCTTCGACACGTCACTCCTCTTCCAACCTAAAACAATGCCACGCGTCTCCTCTGACATTATCCCTCAAACTTTTTCGCTACCTATCACGCTATCACTCAACTTTCCCTAACTAATGACTCAAACCACCACCATGGTTCCACGTCATTAGTTATTGTGTCACAGCTGCACCACTTGAACTTTAATTAAACGATTGGAGAAAAGGCTAGATGGGAACTACACAAGACATGCTGCTTTGAACAAATTCTTGAAGCATCGTCCCAGAAAAAAAAGCAGCTGTATGGCATTTCATACAAAGCTTCCAAGTCAGTCGAACCAGTCATGCTGGACTCTGTTAGAGAAGGAAGGACGAACTCAAAAGTAACGTTCTCATGTGGACACATACACATGGACATACCAATGTAGGCCAACCAGCAAAAATTTTGATCAGTTCTAAAATTGGGCAGACGGACCCAATGCTAACTACTTTATTTGAATAGAATGAGTTCAGGGTGAATAGATAGTGAACTTTGAAATATCCCCATCATACAGGTAAAAGATACCCAGAAAATTTGGTACAGATGTGGGGGAAATTTGGCTGGCAAAGAGTTAAAAATAAAGAAAGGGTTATGGGCACAATTTCAAATATTTTTCGTCGCATTTCATCTTCAACGATTTGGACGGTCTCATTTTTAACCAGACGGTGTTGCAAGATGATAACGGTGGTACAATTAAGGAACACGAGTGTCCAGGAGACCGGACTTTGTATAGATAGACAAGAAGAAGAAAACCTGTCATCTTGTGGATTTTGCCGTCCCGGCCGACCACCGAGTGAAAACAAAAGAACGCGAAAAGATAAACAAATACTTGGACCTTGCCAGAGAACTGAGAAAACTATGGAACATGAAGGTGAAGGTCGTACCAATGGTAATTGGTGCCGTTAGAACGGCCCTCAAAGCTCTGGAAAAGAATTTGGGTGAATTGGAAATCAGAGGAATAGTCGAGACCATCCAAACTACAGCAGTAGATCAGCTAGAATGCTCAGAAGAGTCCTGAAGACCTGAAGATACTTGCTGTCACACAGCTTCCAGTGAGCCACCGGCTACGGCAGGTGTGAAAACCACATACTTCCACTACTACTACTACTACTACTACTACTACTAATAATAATAATAATAATAATAGTGAGGTTTCCCCTTCCCACTTGGCTTTAACGACATTGAGGACGTTTGCGAGTTAGTGACGTCAGACACAGGGAAAAGTCATGGGCCAATAAGCATAGATACCACGTGGCGTCAGCTATAAAAACGCAAACTGACAAGTTCAAATTCTCTTTCTCCCCTGGATCGTCACTCACTAAGGTAGGGCATTTCTTCCTTGGGCAGAATTTTCTGTTTCTTCTCTTCTTCTTCTTCTTCTTCTTCTTCTTCTCTTCTTCTTCTTCTTCTTTGTCTTCTACTGCCTTCTTCTTCTTCTTCTTCTTCTTCTCTTCTTCTTACTTCTTCTTTCTTCTTCTTCTTCTTCTTTACTGCCTCCTTCTTCTCTTCTTCTTCTTCTTCTTCTTCTTCTTCTTCTTTTTTACTGCCTTCTTCTTCTTCTTTTTTTTTAGGATTTAAAAAAATGTTAATTGTTTGTTTGTTTGTTTTATACATAAAAACAAAACTTTTACGTATCTTAGCTTCCACAGCCAAAATATGTTTACTGTTTTTTATTTTTAATCAAGTTGGGTGGCTGGATTTTACGACATGTCAATCCTTGTTCGGTTATTTTATGCCAAAGACGTTTTTGATAAATTCATTCTTCGATGGGTACTCAATTTATTTTAATCTCAATTTTTTCAAACACATTTTAAAACTCATTTTATTAATTTAACCTATAGATGGGACCTTAACAGGTACTACCACTCCGGATTAGAGTGGACCTGGCAATAATGGTGACAAAGGGGTACTCCATATTACCCAGAGCTCCAGAACTGGAACTTCGCCATCAGATAGTTTAACTTCATACACAGGACCTTAAGACTCCCAGACACCGCCTTGTAGCACTTATATGATAAAAAGGGTTAAAGCTTGTCATAAGGGTAATATGGTTGGGATAATCATATAGGTGCAAAGGGGGCCTCTCTGACCCCATCTAGTCTAAGTAAGGGCCAAAGTGGAGTGTTACATGTCATGAACTGCTCAGCCACCTGGATTCCATCCTTAAGCATCACGGGTAGCTACCCACGGCCACTCTACAGAAGTGCAGTTGATGTATTCTAAACCCCAATTGGCAGGGCTTGGGTGCTCCATTCTTTCAGCCTTGTGTCACATCCTACCTGTGCTGAACAGGTTGGGCGAATACCTCCCTCTACAACCATTACCACGAATATTCGTCTGTAGAGTGTAAAGTAAAGTAAAGTCGTCGGGTGGCCTAATGTCGGTATCAGCTAGTCAGCGAGGAAGTCTATCCCCTTTTCACTAGCGCTAGACCAAGGAGATTGTTTTATCATCTGAGGTGGAGCGCCACACCTACCATCAGCTCCTTATTTTACTGCACAGATCCCTGTGCTACTCATACGCTGAGTTAGCGGGGACCGGTATCGAACTAGGAACCTTGTGGTCTCTAGCCGAACGCTCTACCGACTGAAGGATCCCGGGTTGCCACGTACGGTTAATAAGTGGCCCCATTAGGGGGTGGTAACCCTCTGCAAGGGCCGGGTTAGCCCAGTCGGTAGAGCATTCGGCTAGAAACCACAAAGTTCCTACTTCGATACCGGCCCTCGCTAACTCAGCGTACGAGTAGCACAGGGAATCTGTGCGGTAAAGTAAGGAGCTGACGGTAGGTGTGGCGCTCTACCTCAGACGCAAAAAACAATCTCCTTGGTCTAGCGCTAATGAAAAGGGGATAGACTTCCTCGCTGATTGGCTGATACCGACTTTAGGCCACCCCGACGACTTTACTTTTTTACCCCTCTGCAGAGATGCAGTCGGTGTATTATACAGCCCCAGCCGACAGGGCTGTGATTATTATGAGATGATGATACCGAAAAAGATCGCCATTTTTTTTTCTTTAAACTAATCAATTCATTTATTTTTCTTCTGCGCATCTGTCTGTCTTAAACTTAGCAAGTGTAAAAAAATAATAAAAAAACAGATTTTTTTTAGTGCTAAATTTAAAACTGTTGCTAGAAATAGACTTACAAATATATCAGATCTCTATCTTAAGCATTGATTAAAAATAAATTTATTTAAAAAAAAATGGTTGTAGCCTGAGCCTCGTCGCGGGTGTCTGAACTATGGTCAAGGTTATCACTTCTCCACCTACACCCACACCCACACATACACATACACTTTTTCGGCAATCGCTTCCTAAATACCCAAGCCAACACAAGGAGTAAATATTCACTATATATACACACAAACACATACAGAATGAAGTAATAAACACATAGTATGAGCACCTCACGTGGTGTAATGGTTAGCAAGCTAGATTTGCAGACCATTGTTAGTGAGTTCGATTCTCATGCATCTGGCCTTATCTCATTTAAGTTAAGCTTAGTAAATAACTATAAAATAAATCCTCTGAGTACAAAGGAGAGCAAATAACAGAATGAATGATTAAAAAAAAACTTTCGTATGAAGAAAGACTTATGAACATTGACTTACTAAGTTTGAAATATCGACGATATCGAAGTCTATAAATATACTCATGGATTTTATTCAACAAATTTTAACATTGCTCAAAAAATCAATACCAAGGGTCATAAATTAAAACTTTCAAATAAAAGTTTGCAAAACAAATGCAAGACGAAATTATTTTAGTAACAGGGTTATAGATTCATAGTATCAAGGAAGCGCGTGGTGTAATGGTTAAAGACTCGTCGCCCCGAGTTCAAATCCTGGACGTAGCAATTGCATTTCACTTAGCGCTAATACCCTTGGGAAAGGTATGAATTCTACTCTCCCTCCAGCTATGTGTAAATAGTAGGAAAAACTGGGCTCTTTAACCTTGGTTAGGCAACCGGTCTAGGAGAAGGAAAAACTCTGAATTAAAAACCTGTTAAACTCCGCTTAAGAAATTGCCCTTGTGTCACATCCTACTCGTGCGGAGGGGTTGGTAAATATATATAGATTCATGGAATAAATACCATCATCAGTAGTGAATTCGGTAGACTGTGAATTCAGTTGCGTAAATTTTTACCATAATCTACCGGACAGATGTTACTGGAATATAAAATATAATATAATTTATGTTTTATAGATTTAAAGTTGTTGTTTAGTGATTCAGTTATACACTTTTTTTTGTTATTTTAAAGGAATTAAGATTACAAACTTACCAAGTCCTATACTGAAATAAATTGTAAATTACAATTCGCTGGTAATTTTGCCGAGTATTTAACGATATTTCTATTTCAGAATAACAATGAAAATAAGAAATAAAAATCTTAAGACAGTCCCTTTGGCAGTTCTGATGTCAAAACATGTATAACTGAATCACTACACAACAACTTTAAAGCTACACAACATCAATTAATGATGTCCTTTAATTTAAAAAAAAATTATAAATGAAATAATGTATTATTAAGTTATGTTTTCCTTAGAGATTCATTTTTATTAAACGTATTAATCCCAGTTGAGAATTAAAGATATATACGACTTCATTTCATATTCCACTAACATCTGTCCAGTAGATGATGGTAAAAATGTACGCCACTGAATTCACAGTATACCAGTGATTGCTCCATCTCTCAACCCTTTTAAGGTTAATGTTGGATGAATTGTAGAAAGAATATAAACATTCAATGAAAATAAGATAAATGTTTTAAATATAGTTAATTTACTAAACTTAGCTTAGATGTGGCACAAGGCCAGAAAAATGGGGCACCCAATGAGAATCTAACTCGCTAACAAAGGTCTGCAAATCTAGCTTGCTAACCATTACATCACGTGAGGTGCCCATAATGTTTTAAATATAAGGAACCACTGGCAGGTCTCAGACCTGATATATATATAGCTGAAAAAGATATTATTTAAAGAAACAAATGTATTTCGTATTCTAATAAGTTGTTTTGGTTAAAATTGAAAATCGTCGTCAAAATTAAAACGGAAAAATTTGGTTTGGGCATAGATTTTAATGAATTTAATTATTACTAAGGACTCGATTTATGTTATTTTTTACTTAAATTTTAACCGTTAGTTGTGTTTAAAGAAAAAAAAATCGATAAAATAAAACAATGAATGATAAGATAGTCAGAATTAATAAACATCTACAAACAAAAAACATACTTTCTATTTCAATATTACAGGTGACGCGTGCTTTTCTTAAGTATGGATGATTAAAAGTGTAATAATCCGTGTTTTTTTATATTAATAAATTCTCGGAAAAAATTTATCTCCCTTAAAAATTAGTTCTCTCTCGGCCCTCTGTAGGAAAATAACGTCCAATGAAAAACGGTTAAAAACACAACTAACGGTTAAAATTTAAGTAAAAAATAACATAAACGTGTCCTTAGTAATAATTAAATTCATTAAAATCTAGGTAATAAAGGACTATTTGCTCGTAAATTCCTACCATAAAATAAACTGAACCCCCTTTTTATGTCCGTGTTTTTGCAATAAATGTTTTATTTTCCTTGCACCCGGTATTTTACAATACTAAACATATTTTATTTATTTTAATATTCACTTCAATATGTATATTCTAAAAGTTTTTATTTTGTAAGAATGCTTAATTTTAAAGTGGGGGTTCGTTTTTACACTTCAACTTTTTACTCGTAAATTCCTATCATAAAATGCCCAAGCCTAATTTTAAGGCAGGAATTTACGAGTAAAAAGTTGAATATTACTTTTTGTTGTTGTTATTTCTTTTCTTTTTGGCTTTGGTACTCTAAAATAAAAACGTCAGATTTTAATCATCGTCGACGAAAAAACAAAATTACGGTCGAGGATCCAATTTATGCCTAAATTGTAAAACGAGCCCCCACTTTAAAAGTAAACAGTCTCACAAAATAAAAACTTTTAGAATATGCACATTGAAATGAATATTAAAATAAATAAATAAAATATATTTAATATTTAGAATAATACAAGAAAAATAAAACATTTAATACAAAAACACGGGCATAAAATGGGGGTTCAGTTTATTTTATGGTAGGAATTTACAAGCAAATAGTCCTTTATTACCAAAATCTATGCCCAAGCCAAATTTTTCTGATTTAATTTTGATGACGATTTGCATTTTAACCGTTGTCTTTATTTTTCTCACTGCGGTGTTTATTATCCATGTTTACCGCTTCTTGACTACACACATTCTTTATTTACACACGCACCGAATAACCTTTAAAGTTCCAACCGGTCTTAACACTAGCATCGTCTTGTCTACTTCAGCGAGTGTCAGTACATCTTTCTTTTCTTAAACAAAAAAAAAAAAAAACATCGGTATCGTTTTTCTCCTCTTTTTTCAGAAGAGCTCTTCATTCGTGAATAAGACCAGGTAAGTAGTTTTATTCTTTTATTTCCTTTCTTTCTTCTCTTACCTTACAATAATATTATTTAGTGATTGTTGTAGTCGAGTGTTCGGGTAGACTGTGAGTTTAGAAGCATAAATCTTTACCATAGTCTACTGGACAGATGTTAGTGGAATATGAAATTTAAGTCCAATGTATATATCTTTTTGATTTCTTAACAGGGATTTACACTTTTAATTAAAATAAAGTAAAGTGGTCAGGGTGGCCTAAAGTCAGTATCAGCCAATCAGCAAGGGAGTCTACCCCCTTTTCACTAGCGCTAGACCAAGGAGATTGTTTTTGCGTCTGAGATGGAGTGCCACACCTACCATCAGCTCCTTACTTTACCGCACTGATCCCTGTGGTATTCATACGCTGAGTTGGCGAGGGCCAGTATTGAACTAGGAACCTTGTGGTTTCTAGCCTTTTAATAAAAATGACTAAATTCTATTAAGTTATGTTTTCATTTTTATTAAAACTATTAATCCCAGTTGAGAAATTAAAAATATATATTATTTCTCTGAATGTTTGAGATGAGGCTTGATGATTAGTATTATCTGCGTTATTCGGACTATTTCCCTCATCTTCATTGTTATTTGTACAACGTTTCGGTCGATATGCCCTCCGGCCTTCTTCAGGTATTTCTTGTCGGACTCGGGAACCTTCTTTTCGAACTCGGGAACTTTCTTGTCGTAATCGGGAGCCATCACGGAACTTTGAACCTAACCTCGTGGACTAAATAAAGGGTTAAGTTCAAAGTTTCGTGATAGTGAAAATACAATAGACTCCCTCGCTGTTTAGCTGATACCGACATTAGGCCGCCCCGACGACTTTTTATATATATATATATATATATATATATATATATATATATATATATATATATGCGTGAGTGTACGCAGGTTACGATTTAGTAACTTTTCCCTTGTTTGCGTGAACGATCGTTTATAAAAGTTATCAAAAATTATTGTTAATTTAAAAGAAAATATATTATTATAAATATTGTATCTCACCATTTTTAGCCTCCATATATATATATATATATATATATATAATAATAATAATAATAATAATATAATATATAATATATATATATATATATATATATATATATATATACACCACAGTTGTGGATGTTAGTCCTATTTTACTTTAAATGTAAAAATAATAAATACATTAAATGTTTGCTTTAAAGATTTATCATTCTAAATAATTTCTCTCGACTAGATCAGACCCTAACAACATTTGGGTTAGAGTAGACATGGGGCCCGTCCTGTCAGCAGGGCTTAGAATATCCCTATATAGAATGGTAGCACCACCTCCGCCACAAAAAAAAAAAATCATGGTGTCATGAGTATAACACAAAACTCTGATGGTCAGGCTCTAGTTCTGAGAATGTGTAGAGTATAGCTAAGTAAAGGTTAAGTGTCACATGTGATGGGCTGCTCAGCTACCAGGGTTCCGTTCTTAAGCATTACGGGTTGCCACCCACGGCCAACAGGTGGTCCCATTTTAGGGGAATATGCCATTTTGCAGAGGTGCAGTCGGTGTATTATTCTGTCCCAGCCGACAGGAGTGGAACATGTAGGTGATGAGGATACCAACTGTAGTTGGTGCCTCTATAAAGGTCTCCAGAGGCCCGGAAAAGAAACAGAGGAACTGAATATCAGATGAAAAATATAGCACTATTGAAATCGGCTAGAAGGGACCTGAAGAGGTTTGCTGTCACTCGGCCTCTGTGTAAAAACACCAGTTAGAACTGGCGTAAAAACTCGTATAATTTACTTTCTATTATTTTGATTATTCGGACTATTGACCTTATCTTTATTGTTATCTGTACAACGTTTCGGTCGATGTGCACCCCAGCCTTCTTCTAGTATTTCTTGTCGGACTCGGGAGCCTTCTCGAACCCGGGAACCTTCTTTTCGAACTCGGGAACCTGCTTGATATCGGGAGCCTTCACGGAACTTTGAACCCAACCCTTTATTCAATCCACAGTAGTATACTGTTCTCATTCGGCTAACCATAGCTGGGTAAAAGTGTAAAGCTGTGTTAATTATTATTCTATGTTACTGTCACCCTTGACCAGGATTGAAACTGTAGCTTAGAGATAACTGCCAATTACAACTGTAATAACTCAACGCTTTTATCCACTGCGCTATCTGTCCAATTGGGGAAAAAATAAGAGAAATCGTATAATTACATTAGGAATTGCTTTGGACCCTAACAACGTTGGGTCTGAGCAGACATGGAACCCAGTCCTGTCGACAGTGCTTATAATATTCTGACTGTATCACTATGCAGATAGGTAAGATACTCCCCCCCCCGCCACAAAAAGGTGTTGTCATGGGTATTACACAAAACTGCCTTTGATGGTGAGGCTCTTGTTCTGAGCCTTGTGGAGTGTAGAGTACTACTTCATTGCCGTTACTCGCAAGTCGAGGTGGAGTGGTAGTACCTGTTGGGGTATCATCTATAACCGTACGTTAGAGAATTTTAACGCTATTGGTCTATCCAAAATCTCGCTAAAGTGTTCCTTTTTATGCGTTAAGGCAGGGGTCACCAAACTGTGTCCTTGAAACCTCAGTTTCACAAATCTCACTAAACCTTTCTGCTAATGCGTTCTTTGATAATGTTTTGAAAATAAATATGTTGGTAAATTTGTTTTTGTACATCTTACGCCACTCATCCATGAATATAACATAGAAAGATAAATTTTGTTTTACATATTTTTCTCAGAGCTTTCATTCTGGCTAGCAAGTATTGAACAAAATAATAATGTGGCCCGCGCTCGTTATTTTTTCAATTATCCGGCCCACCGTGAAAAAAGTTTGGTGATCCCTGCATTAAGGCAGCCTGGAAAAACGGAAACATAGATGCACAAATGAAATCTGTGATTTTCTTTTTTTACCCCGCATAGAAATCTACATTTTCTAACCACCTGTCAACTTTAATTACCATGAGAACAAACACCTGTTACCATTGTCACGTGTTCTTTATTTATTTTTCCCTTTTAGCGCCTTTTTGATAAAGACAAAGAATTTGCCATCAAACATTGCACACTTCAATCCTACGCTCTAAACTAGAGTTTTCAACCAGTGGGCCGCGGCACACTAGTGTACCGTGAAGCTTCCGTGGGGTGCGCCGTGAGTGTTGGGGACGGTTGATCATCCTGTTATATTTGTATTCTATTACTTTAATATTTTTTTGTTTTAATTATGCTACATTTTCATAATTCCTTTTCTTTTAACCTATTATCAGCTCCTCACGCAAAAATAATCCTGATCTCGCACTAGTGAAAAGAGGGTAGACTCCCTCGCTGTTCGGCTCATACCGACAATAGACCACTTTGTTTATCTATAGCAGAGTTTTTCAACCGGTGTGTCGCGGCACACTAGTGTACTGTGAAGCTTCCGTTAGGTGCGTCGTGAGTGTTGAGGATGATTGTTCGTCCTTTTATATATTTATTCTTTTACTTTAATATTTTTTGTTTTAATTTTAATTTTTTTGTTTTAATTATGCTATACTTGTAGCACATTTCAGTATTCCTTTTCTTTTAAAATGTAAATGATAAAATAATTATATGTTTATATACTGATCCTGTACCTCGATCAATTTATTGCCCAGCTCACTGTGCCGTGAGATGAAAAGGTTGAAAAACTCTGATCCAAACATTAAGTTATATTATCGCCCATAAATAAGGGTATTTGCCTCATACCCCACTTGTATGGGCTGGGCACAAGGCCTCGTTTTAACGTGGGCCCATCCACAAGCCGAAGCTCATGGGTGGGAAAGAACAAAAATTGCGTCGATCCCTTCGGCATTTCCCTTCGGCACCTCAGGCGCTGGGTAATAAACCCAGCCCTGCCCCCAAGGGGACAGGTATTGCCTGGGGGTTAGCCCCCTGAGATCGACGCTATTATTTATTACTTAACCTGATCCAGTGGCCGAAGTACACCGGACCCCCCGGGTAGGGAAGGTAAGGGCCAGAGCACAGCACCAGGAACAGATACTACACTCTGATCCCCACCTATGCCAGGTACACACCTAACAATTTTTTTTTTTCATAAAAATAATTTTCTTCTATATACCTGGATTTTGTCATTTCCAGGCTGGGGCTTTAGAATACACCCGACTGGTGCAGAGGAGTAAGACCCCCAGTCCCACCAATAAGGCCACCGGTTTGCCATGGGTGGCGACCCCTGATGTTTAAGGATGGAACCCTGGTGGCTGAGCATCCCGAAAATCCCTAAAGAGAGCTCAATGTATAATAATCAGTAAATTAAATTATATACAGAGCAATATTTAACTTTCAAAGAAAGAACCCATCTGATGAGGCTAGACTCATTTTTATTTTTTTTAAATTTCTGGTCGAAATAAAAATATAACGGGATGACGGTTTGTTAAGTTTTTCTTTCTTTGAAAGTTATCTCTCTCTCTCTCTCTATATATATATATATATATATATATATATATATATATATATATGTGTGTGTGTGTGTGTGTGTGTGTGTGTGTATTTGGGCAGGATTCTTTCATTTATACATGTAGAATTAAACAAAAGACACATCTCCTGTTTAACAATTTTATTTTTGATCTTTTCAAGTTTCTGGCCAACTTTTTAATATTTGGGTGGAATTCGTGGATAAGTCCACCAAAGTTCAAGTCCCGAGTAATTTCAGCACTTTGGTGGACTTATCCACGAATTCCACCCAAATATTAAAATGTTGGCCAGAAAACTTGAAAAGATCAAAAATAAAATTGTTAATCAGGAGATGTGTCTTTTGTTTAATTATATATATATATATATATATATATATATATAGTTGTCAACGTCAATCCATATTTTATTGCGTCAAATGCGACGAATTATTTGAGTTGAAAATGAAAGAATGACGCAATGGAGTCAGTCGATTATTCTGACACATTTGTTGAAATTACAAATGCAGCCCTTCCACCCGCTCCCCACCCACCCCTCTCTCTCTCTCTCTCTCTCTCTCTCTCTCTCTCTCTCTCTCTCTCTCTCTCTCTCTCTACTCAAATTGTACAAGAAAAGAAAACAGAAAAATCTAGATTGAGAATATGTACTATATGAATAAGACTAAGTTGAGCGTCGCATCTTGTTGACATGGTTAGCAAGCTAGTCTCTCAGATCCGTTACTACTGAATAGCGAGTTCAATCCCGCATACGTGTGGCCTTGCGTCACATTCTACCCGTGATGAACGGGTTGGGTAAATAGAGCATCCCATCTTAGTGTAATGGTAAGCAAGATAGTCTCGCAGATCGATTACTACTGAATAGCGAGTTCGATCCTGCTAGATGTCCCATACTTCCGACCTTGTGTCACATCCTAACCATGGTGAACGGGTTGGATAAATACGTACTCTTGAAAAAAGTATGGGCGTCCTGTCGCGGTGTAATGGTTAGTAAGGTAGTCTTGCAGATCTATTACTCCTGAATAGCGAGTTCGATCCTCGCTGGATGACCCATACGTGTGGCGTTGTGTTAAAGTTGTGGTGAAAGGGTTGGGTATATATCGAGGGTGTCCATCGTTGTGTAATACTTAGCAAGATAGTCTCTCAGATCCATTATTACTGAATAGCGAGTTCGATCCTCACTGGATGCCTCATAGGTAATGCCTAGTCTCAAATCCAACCCGTGAGAAACAGGTTGAGTAAATATATATAAGGGTTTTATAGTTTGCTTGAAGAATTGTATGTATGTGTTTAAGAAAAGAAAATAGAAATTAGAAGGCTATTGACAATGCAATGGGAAAACAATAGGTGATGAAATTGATGTTTATTTACCTGGTTCCTAAACATTTTCGGGATAAAATCCCATCTTCAGAGGTTTCGGAGTTACTTGTATTTTTTAATACATATATTACGGCACTGCCGTGAACGTTATATATATATATATATATTATATATATATATAAATGGACTCTCCCGTCGATTTTCGACATATGAGGGTTCATACACACAATGAACATCCACACAGGGATTTGTTTATAGTGGTGAAGGCTTGTGTTGGACCATCCACACTTTTTGGCACAGTCGATAGGAAAGAATTGGTGCATCAAAGGTTGCCACAAACCCAATCAACGACCGACCTCAGGAATTTTGAATACAGAGTTATCCCTCTCCTAGACTGGTTACCTACCCAAGGCTGAAGAGCCCAGTCTCCGTATATATATATATATATATATATATATATATATATATATATATATATATCCTATCGATCCATTTTTCTTTCAAATGTTTTTCTTAGTCTACCAAAATCTATCTCAATCATTTTTCAACAGCTATATAAAATTTGTATCAATCGATCTTCGTCTGTTGCGAGTTACATTTCGACTTCCGGTCTGGCTTCCGGTCAAATCTTTGGCTCTTTACACCCCCCACTCATCTTAATTGTATAATCCTACATTGCATCTTCCGAGTAGGAATTTTTCAATGTACCTCTATACAGGAGAATTTTTTTTTTTTCAGAATTTCGTAATCCAAAGTTACGAATTCGTGTAATCTATATATTAATAGGGCCGGTTTAGATCAGTCGGTAGAGTGTTCGGCTGGGAACCGCAAGGTTCTTAGTTCGATACCGGCCATCGCCAACTCTGCGTATGATTAGCACAGAGTTCTGTGCGGAAAAGTGATGAGCTGATGGTAGGTGTGGCGCTCCGCCTCAGACACTAAGTAAAACAATCTCCTTGGTCTAGTGCTAGTGAAACGGGGATAGACGCCCTCGCTGTCTGACTGATACCGATTTTAGGCCACCCCGACGACTTACTTTTACTTTTATATATTAATATCAAATAATTATCATCTTACAACACCCTCTGTTTAAAAATGAGACAGTCCAAATCCTTCAAGATGAAATGCAAAAATCTACATACTGAATATCTGGCGTTGCTTATCCACCGAATTTTAATTCTTATGAGTGTCCTCACCTTAGCTAGATATTGGACCATTCCATTTTTATTATAAAGGTGGAAAGGGAAGGAAAAAGACATGCGATACAGAAAAAACTAATAAGAAAGAAAGCGAGTAGGGGAAAGATAGAGAGAGATGGGGGATCGCACGGAAGCGATAACGCTAATCTGCTTCAATCGAACATAATGAAAATATGAAAAAAAAAGTAAAAATGAGTGAGAGGGAGTTAAATCAAGACTATTATACATTTTACATATTGAACTATTTTACAATAACTATCAAGTAAACATATCAAACGTTGTAATAATTGAATTATTATATTGTGGTATATCCACAGGTCCTGCTAGTATACAAATAATGACTTTTTTCTTTCATTTCTCCTCATTCTTTCATCAATTATTTCCTTCGCTCTTTCTTTTTTTCTTTTCTTTTTCATTCTTCTCTTTCGTTCCCCAATTCTTTCATTCTCTCTTTTCTCTTTCTTTTCTCTTTCTTTTCTCTCTTTCGTTTACCAATTGCTTCCTTCTTTCTTTCTCACCTACACATTCTTATAAACATTGTTGTATTTTCTTTGTCATCCTCCCACCTCCAACCAAATGTGACCTGTTATAAAAAAGGTTACCAATACGATATACAAATGACATAATCTGCAAAACAGGTGCGGGATGACATTGTGCTTGCTCACATATATATAAATATATATATATATATATATATATATATATATATATATATATAATTATGATCTACTTTATGAACCGGAGAACCCAGCAAGCTAAGTTGGAGAGAGATCGTAGGTATGCACTGTTAATGATACCTAATAAGGTTGAAACAGCTGTACGGTGTTCCACACGTCGCATTCGTTGTTCGCCGAGTTCGCTTGTCATGATTATTTTCAATAATTATCGAATTTTATACGATATACACATTGTAATTGCCTTCAAAATATAAAATATAATATATATATATATATATATATATATATATATATATATATATATTCATCATAAAGTTACTACCATGTTTTCATTGTAGTAGCATAAGTAGTTAATCCAAAAGGGCTCAGTATATTTCGTAAAATATAGAGCATTTATAGTTGTAGAAATGTTTTTTCTCTCTACCAGTGTTTCGGTCTTCAAGCTAAACCTTCCTCAGGAGAACTAAAAATTATAAGTAGCTAATTTTATATATATATATATATATATATATATATATATATATATATATACTTGTTTGGTCTAGAGTTAAAAATAATTAGAAATAAAAGTATTCTAGACCAAACAAGTATATATATATAAGATTAGCTACCTATAATTTTTAGTTCTTCAGAGGAAGGTGTACGATGAACACTGAAACCGTGGTAGAGAGAAAAAAGTTCTTCAACTAATATATATATATATATATATATATATATATATATATATATATGAGATTTATCCAAAACTTGGTAGTAAGGGATGATTCTATATGTGATTTCTAGATCCACTGTACTAATATTGATGATCCAGTATGTATAAATACAGTGAATCATAAATCACTAAAGAGAGCTCAATGTATAATAAACTTTTAGATTATATACAGAGCAAATATTTATCATAAAGGAAGAACTCAATACAGTAATCCATAAAAATTTATTTCGACAAAAATTGGGGCCATATAAATCTAAGTTGATTTAAACCGGCTCCCCAAGTTTTTGCCTCATCAGATGGGTAACAATTCACTTATGAACAAGCATATCACAAAAGACCCCAAAGAGCTGAATATATGTAATATTTTTTTGTTTTTGGTTGAATTTACATATATTCAGCTCTTTGGGTTTTTTGTGATATGTGTTCATAGTGAATTGTTACCCTTCTGATGAGGCAAAAACTTGGGAGCCGGTTTAAATCAACTTAGATTTATATGGGCCCAATTTTGTCGAAATAAATTTATTATGGGATTACTGTATTGAGTTCTTCCTTTATTGATATATATAATATATATATATATATATATATATATATATATATATATATATATGTAAGAATGGAAAGGGAAATGAATCCGACAATATGAGAAAAAAATGAGTAAAGAAAAGAAATGTAGATGGATAAAAATGAATTTAATCGATATCACTTTAATCGATATCACTTACACATGTGTTTCGGTCCGTTTATTAAAATGTATACGGATTACGCTATTATTATTATTAAAATAATCAGATGAAATTGAAATAATATAAAATTGAATAATATTTTTACATTTTTCCTATTATTATTATTATTATTATTATTATTATTATTATTTCAATTTCATCTGATTATTTTAATAATAATAATAGCGTAATCCGTATACATTTTAATAAACGGACCGAAACACATGTGTAAGTGATATCGATTAAAGTGATATCTATTAAATTCATTTTTATCCATCTACATTTCTTTTCTTTACTCATTTTTTCCTCATATATATATATATATTATATATACGAAGTGCTACTCAAAGATTCACGAAATTTTAGCAGTGTGAGTGAAACTTATCTAGTTGTCATTTACTAAGCTTAGCTTGATGCACCCAGTGAGAATCAACCTCATTTACAATTGCCTATTAGCCGATCTCTCTTACTATTACGCCTTGTCAACCGAATCTAATATTACTGTTACGTTTTGTGACCAGTTACGTTTTGAGTCACAAATTCAAATCCTGTACGAGGCTGTTCGTCTTTCACTTCGTGCTAATGCTCTTCAGAAAGGCATGAATCCATTTGTTCAACCTTCGGTTGCTATTTGTAGATACTAGGACCGATTGGGTTCTTTGGACTTGGTAGGGCAACCAGTCTAGGAGAAGGAAATCTCTAAATTCAAAACAGTTGTTTTCTGCTTAAAAATTGACCTTTTGTAGCATCCTGCTCGTCGCGGAGGTTTGGGGTAGATACATACCTTTGTGAGATCGCTGTAGACTTGTTCGATGAAACCTTAAGAAGACGATGAAGACCAGGTACATAGGTAAGTCATTTTCTTTTTAATGATCAATTTGCACTAAACTATGCTTAACACACACACACACGCACACACACACTCACACACACACACACACACACACACACACATATATATATATATATATATATATATATATATATATATATATATACAAGTTTTGTTGAACTGTACAGACAATTCTTGTCGGACAAGTTTTTGGTTGATCCTTTCTAATTTTCGGGCCATCTTTTTGGTGTCATAAGCTGTGGAAACAGCACCCCACAAGAGAGCAGTTGTACTGCCACCTGCCCCCTATCGCACAAACCATCCGAATGAGACGAACATGAGATGCTGGAGAAACAAGGACGAACTCATAAGCGACGTTCTCCTGTGGAAGGCAACACATAGACATGCTAATGTATGCTGCCTAGCGAGGACATACATTGACCAGATCTACGCGGATACTAGATGCTCCGCAGATGACTTCCTTGGGTCAATGAATGATAAAGAAGGTTGGTGAGAGATTGTCATGGATATCCGTGCTGATTACGTGACGATGATGATGATGATTATGATATATATATATATATATATATATATATATATATATATATATATATATTAGTGTCCATGTAACAACCATCTGTACAGTTCATTTGCTAAGCTCTGGCTGGGATGATCATCCTTAATTCAGATGGATTAATATATATATATGATCCAAAAATCCGAAGAAATCTTCCTTACGACATAGGAGTTTTTTTTTTTTTAAACGTGTCGCTGTTTGCAGAGCTCAATGTGTGCTCTTATTGTTAGAGTCACAGAGAAAATTTATAAAAAAAAAAAAATATAACAGAAAACTTAGATTTTTTGCATTATAGCCTATTTCAAGAAGCTTAGACAAAGTGTCTAACACCCCAATCTTATATATACTAGCAAATATATGCACCCTCCGGGTGCAAGTATTTAAGTTTTAATGTAATAATATATTATATTAAATTAGAAAGGCTAATGAAACTAAATAAGAATGCAGATAAAAAGATTTGTAACAGAGGGGGATATAATCGAAAAATAGAACAACTGAAACTTACTCTTCCATTACTCCCGTCTTTCATTGTTATTTTTTCTAATTTAAGTATTTAGTTATAAGAGGAAGTAAAGAATAAAATGACAGTTATTTCTTCTTGTTAATGGATTTCATTTAAGATTCATTGAAGAGATTTTTACTTATATTCATTAAAATAAAACCAAACAGTTAGAAATCAATAATACTAAGCACATATTTATTAAATTCGATTTTTTAATATTAATATGCAAATTAGCCTTCCCGTTCACACAGTAAACCGCTATTTTGTTGTATATATAAATACAATTGCATGTTGTTAGTATGTAGATATGGTTAACAGTATTAATAATGTAAAACAATTTTATTAATAATTGAGGTTTAAATAAAAATGCAATCATGGAGAATGTGATGTCAATAACTAAGGGAATTGTGACTTGAGTAGTAATATAGTTTCGGTTACAGACAGAAAAACACACAATCTCCATTATAATAAGAGATATGTATATATATATATGTAAGAATGGAAAGGGAATTGAATCAGATAATATGAGGAAAAAATGAGTAAAGAAAAGAAATGTAGACGGATAAAAATGAATTTAATCGATATCACTTACACATGTGTTTCGGTCCGTTTATAAAAAAAAAAAAAAAATAAAAGATAAAAAAAATTTAAAAAATTCTCTCTGATGAAGGTCGTAAAAAAAACTCTCTGTGTACGGAATATTTTTACATTTTCCCTATCATTATTATCATTATTTCAATTTCATCGGATTATTTTAATAATAATAATAGCGTAATCCGTATACATTTTGATAAACGGACCGAAACACATGTGTAAGTGATATCGATTAAAAGTGATATCGATTAACTTCATTTTTATCCATCTACATTTATTTTCTTTACTCATTTTTTCTCATATATATATATATATATATATATATATATATATATTGGTTTGTTGGTTGGTTTTGAAGGCTGTCACAATGCGAGTGTAAAGAAAAAAGAAGGTAACTATGATGTTTTTTGTTAACCTGTCATTTATTTCTCAATATTTCGGGAAGAAATTCCCATCCTCAGAAGAATACCGGAACTGAAGTTGTCTTAGCGGCTGCTACATTCGTTCTGTCTTGGGTCTTCCAAATTCAGTGTGTGTATGTGTATGGTTGGGGTGCTTGCTTATGTGTGTGTTTGTGTGTATAAGTGTGTGTGTGCGCGTGCTTGTGTGTGTAATATATATATATATATATATATATATATATATATATGAATGGGTTGGGTATGTGTGTATATATATATATATATATATATATATATATATGAATGGGTTGGTAAGTATTTACTTAGTGCGCCCCATCGTTGTGTAATAGTCTGCAAGCTAGTCTCGCAGATCCATTACTAATGAATAGTGAGTTTCATATTCGCTGGATGTCCCGTACTTACAACCTTGTGTCACATCCTACGTGTGGCGAACGGGTTAGATAAAAGAAAGCGTCTCATTGTGATGTAATGGGCCTTGTGTCACATCCTACCCGTAGCAAACGGGTTGGGTAAATACCCTCCCCCTTCTACTGGCAACACCACCAATATTAACCTGTGGAGTGGCCTACACATTATTTCTGTTATTGTTTCGTTTTAAGAAAAGTGCTCAAGTAACGCGCAAAAATACATAGGAGTGACATATTTTATTATAGTTAATAATTTTAATGATATTTCGATGTCTATTTTACACCATCCTCAAAATGAGGTAGGTCCCAGCTTTAGAGAACACCCCTACTAACCTTAATGCTTTCTCAAGCGCGAAGATTTCTGTAAGGCTCTGTCGTTTTCCACCGTCTCCGCTGCCCTGTCCCGTCGTCGTCTACTGACCCCTCGCCCCCCCCCCACGTGACTGCAAAGGATGGTCGATTATGTCATTGGTGACAGTTCCCACCTGACGCCTCATTGTCTGCCAACCACCTCCGGACTGGGAGGGTGGGGTGGAGGGGAGCCGGGAAAACACAGTGTCCCACTTATTGCCCGTTCGCATTGACCACGTGACTACCAATCTGCGCAGTTACGATTTTAAAAGTTGCATTTTGTATTTTCAATCTGTCACGCATCAGTTTGTTTTTTTTTTTCTTTTCTCAATTGCACTCTCTTTCTCTCTTTGCTTTTCACTCTCTTCTCTCTCTCTCTCTCTTCTCTCTCTCTCTCTCTCTCTCTCTCTCTCTCTCACTCTCTCTCTCTCTATCTATCTATCTATCTTTGTTTTTCTCTGTATTTGCTTTTCTCTCTCTTTCTCTTTCTTTGGCCATCTCTCTTTTTCTCTCTCACTCACACACTCTCTCTCTCTCTCTCTCTCTCTCTCTCTCTCTCTGTGTCTCTCTCTCTCTGTGTCTCTCTCTATGTATCTTATTCTCTCTCTCTCTCTGCCTTATTCTCTCGCACTCTTTCTTTTTTCTTTCTCTCTCTCTTTACCCCCTCTCTCTCTCTATCTTTGTCTTTGTTTTTCTCTGTATTTGCTTTTCTTCCTCTTTCTCTTTCTTTGTCCATCTCTTTCTCTTTCTTTGTTTTTCTCTGTCTTTGCCTTATTTTCTCTATCTCTCTTTCTCCTCCCTCTCTTTGTTTCTGTCTGTATTTAATTCCCCCCCTTTCTCTCTGTCTCTCTCTCTATATATATATGTCTGTCTTTCTCTTTCCATACATTTCTCTCAACTGCACTCTCTTTCTCTTTCTTTCTGTCTTGCTTTTCATTCGTTCTTTCTTTGTCTTATCCCCCTCTCTCTCTCTCTCTCTCTCTCTCTCTCTCTCTCTCTCTCTCTCTCCCCTTTCTTTCTATCTATCTATCTATCTATATATCTCACCCCTTCCAAGTTTCTCTCTTATTTCTATCTATTTTTTTTCTTTTCTTTTTTCCTTCACTCTGTTTCTCATTCCCCTTCTCTACTTTATTTTCTTCTCTCTTTTTCTCTTCTTCTTTCTCTCTTTCTCTTCCTCGTTCTCTGCGCCACCCTTTATGTTTCCCTTTCTTCTCTTTCACTCACATTCTTCCTCTCTATCTCATTCTCTCCCACCTCTCCCTATCTCTCTGCATTTCTTTCTTCCATCTCTTTTCTTCCACTTCTTCTTTCTCTACGTCAATGTGATGTCACATGACCAACACGTGATTGAATTCCATCGTCAATATTCATCCAATTTTGTCACATTTCCCGAAATACATTTCCCAAATCATTTTCCATCAATTTCTTTGTCTAGTCTTGATATTTACCACGTACCCCACGTGTACAGGTTAAGCACAAGGCCCTATTAATGGGGGACCACCCACGAACCGAAGCTCATGGGTGGCGGGTGCAAAAATGCATTGATCCGTCAGTATTCCTCCTCAAGAGGGCGCCTCAGGCACTGGGCAATAAACCCAGCCCGCCCCTTTAATTAATGGGGGCGGGTGTTGCCTGTGGAGATGCATCCTGGGATCAACGATGTTAGCTTGTAAGGTCCAGGGCCGAAGCTACTGGACCCCGGGCTGGGTCGTAGTGTCCTGGATATGACGTCAAACTGCATCTAGTGGTGAAGTTCCAATTCTGGAGTTCAGGGGAATGTGGAGTACCCCTTCATCGCCATTACTCCCAGGCCCACCCTGACCCGGTGAGGTAGTGCTTATTATGTTCCCATCCATTGGTTAAATAGATCAATAAGGGTTATTAAAAATACGTTTTGAAAAAAGATTGAGTTTGAAAAAGAAATTGAATTACAAACAAGAATGAATAAACCAAAGTGTGATCGGCATAAATTAACCCAAGACCCGATGGTTGACCTGCCATAAATTCCAACCACCCAACCAATCAGCCAATCATCGGTGCTCTTCCAATATGTGATTTACCGAATGTTTGAGATCTACTATTGATCTACTATTCATGGCATGTGATCTACTAGGAAAAAAGAAGACAATTCAGGGTTAGGTTTAGGGTTAGTTTAATGGGAAACTAATGGGTCGTTAATGGGTAGATCACATATTGGAAGAGCACCCAATCATCATCTTAAAGGATGTGATCTACCGAACGTTTGTGATCTACTATTCAAAGCATGTGATCTACTAGGAAAAAATAAAACAGGATTTAGGGTTAGGGTTAGTTTAATGGGTAGTTAATGGGTAGATCACATATTGGAATGTACACAACTCGATAGATCATATATTGGATTAGAAACCATTCGGTCGATCACATATTGGAAGAGCATCCTATAAACTTAGTTCCCACGCTTCTACTGGCGCATTTTTCGATGTGTCAAGCGGAGGTTACCACATGTCAATCATTGGCAATAACTTTCCCCTCAACTCTCCGATTTGAATTTTTAACGAACTCAATTTCAAAATTTACCCAATCATCAGCCTCAAGGATGGATTCCGGTTTGGGAAATATATCATTTGATAGTATGATCAAAATGTAATTTCTTGCCCAATTCCCAGTGGATCACCTATCCCACCCAGTTGTGCCTCGTTTATAATATGATTAACCATTTCATTTCGGTCACCACACAGTCTATACTTGTTATTCTGATGCGTCATTATTATTATTATTATCATTTTACAAACACTCCCACTATCTGGATCATCACGTTGTCGTCGTGTGGGAGCTTGCGAGCTTTTGTAACAGAAAGCCAGACTAAGAATGATCCAAACATGATACTCGAACCTATCCCTAGGCACACACCTTTATGATTCACAATTCACAACTGTGAACTCGGTGAAGGTGTGAACCAAATCGATACTGCTATATAATTTTCTTCCATTTCATTTTTTCTATATCTATCATTTAATAGAATAGTATAATCTATCATTTAATAGAATATACTATTAATAGTATAATCTATCATTTAATAGAATATACTATTAATTTAAATCTAGCCAATATATTAATCACATTTCTGTCAATAAGTCGGGTGGAATTGCTAAGAGTGCCGTGAAATAGTGATAACGATATTAAAGTTCCACAACCAGGCTTGACCTCAGAGTTATCGTCTGATTATGTCAACAGTCTGAAACATAAAAATTATTCAAATAGATGATACGTTGTTGTTGTAAGCTAACAAAGGTTACTAAATGAGAAATAACAAAACGGAGGTTGGAAATGTAATGGAATCTTTATAACATTAACAAAATACAATACTCGCCAACGGCGTGAAGAAGGTAAACATTTGCTAGTGGTATAAGACTACTTAGTCAGCATAATACTCCCGTATTTATGAGGATTGTGATATACCCATTAATGTTCATACGCAGGGTATATAACACTGTTCACTAAAGTTCATCTCGAAAATTTTATAAAAAACGATTTTTATTTTTACTTAATCAACCGAAAAGAAGCGTGAAGGTGTAACGACTATCACCAATACGATCGACATCACTTGATTGTAAAGTCTGGTATGTAATGTAGTGAAAAATTGAAAAAACACAAGTCCATAAAGCGAGTGATGTTTATTTCGACAACGCTGCAGTGTTTCGATCTGTTTCAATAGATCTTCATCAGGGCTTTTTTTATTTGAGGAAAAACGAATTTATCACAGATAATACGAAGACTGTGTTTTGTCGGTCAATCTATTTAAAAAATGTTGAATGAAAAACTTGCGTTCTTTGGATGGTATGTATTTTTTTTTTTATATATTTTTGTTTGTTTATATGCGTGTGATCCTGAATAAGACGTGGAAACAACACCCCACGAGAAAACAGCTATACGGCCACCTGCCACATATCACCCAAACCATCAGAGTAAGACGGACAAGACACGCGGGACACTGCTGGAGAAGCAAGGACGAACTCATAAGCGACGTCCTCCTGTGGAAGCCAGAACATAGGCACGCCAGTGTGGGCCGACCAGCAAAGACGTACATTGACAAGCTCTGTGCGGATACAGTATGCTGCATAGAGGACCTCTCGAGAATGATGAGCGATAGGGACGGATGGAGAGAGATTGTCATGGATATCCGTGCTAACAGCGCGACATGATGATGATGATGATGATGATATATTTTCTAATTTAAAAAATGAAGTAGAAGCGTGTGCTCATCAGAAGGAAGACATCTTTAATTAAGGAAACCTGGAATTGCCCGGAGCCCTATGCCCCAGTCTCTGATTTATTATCATTTGTCAGTGACTTGAGCATAGAGACATCGGGAGATTTTTTGGATTGCAGCATCGTTTCAGCAATTTTATTTTTCGTTTGTAAGTGAGAGAGATTTTTCATCTCCCCCCTTTCTAATCTATTTTATGGCAGCACAGGTAGTGTGAGGGGTCACCGGTTGGGTAGCACCATTTTCTTTTCTTTTCTTTCTTTTTCTTGTAGCTAACACCACGTTAACGTGGTTGGACCCAGGACTTTTGAGGCCTGGTCCTCTTCTGCAAGGAGTACTTTTTGTTATTCTACTTTCAACGTGAGTGAGAGAGAGAAAGAATGTGAGTGAAAGAGAAAGAGAAAGATGAACAAAGAAAGAGAGAGGGGAAGAAAGGCAAATAGAGAGACAGAGAGAGAGAGAATAAGGCAGAGCGTGTGAGAGAGAGAGAGAGAGAGAGAATAAGACAGTGTGTGTGTGTGAGAGAGAGAGAGAGAGAGAGAGAGGAGAGAGAGAGGGAGAGAGAATAAGGCAGTGTGCGTGTGAGATAGAGAATAAAGCAGAGAGAGAGAGAGTGTGTGTGTGAGAGAAGAGAGAGAGAGAATAAGGTACAGAGAGAGAGAGAGAGAGAGAGAGAGAGAGTGTGTGTGTGTGTGTGTGAGAGAGAGAGAGAGATAATAAGCCACAGAGAGTGTATGTGTGTGTGTGTGTGTGCGAGAAAGAGTGTGAGAGAGAGAGAGAGAGAGAGAGAAAGAAAGAAATAGAGAAAGAAAAAAGAAAGAGAGGGAGAGAGGTGCAGACGCAACCACACATACTACCTAGCCGGGTAGTCTTACCCATTGCGTTTGCTACTTGACACTTTCCCGCTAAAATCGAGAGAAGTGTTAACCTTTTACCAACAACAAAGACGAAGATCCCTGTTGTCAATTGTTACGTAAATAAAGAACTGGATCATTTCCTATAACTCCAACCTAAAAAAGGGGAACCACCCTGATTGACTGATAAATTATTCATTTATTTATTGATCTACTAGGAAAAAAGAAGACGGGGTTAGGGTTAGGGATTAGGGTTAGTTTAATGGGAAAATAATGGGTAGATTAATTAACAGATAAAATAAATTCAGAATGGGTATTTGCCTCATACCACACTTGTATGGGCTGGGCCCAAGGTCTCGTTTTAATGTGGGCCCACCCACAAGCCGAAGCTCATGGGTGGAAAGAACAAAAATTGCGTCGATCCCTTTGGTATTCCCCCTCAAGGGGGCGCCTGAGCAATAAACCCAGCCCTGTCCCTTTAAGTCAAGGGGGCAGGTATTGCCTGGGGGAAAAGCCCCCTGGGATCGACGCTATTAATTCAACACACCGATCCAGTGGCCGAAGCACACGGACCCCTGTTCCGAAGGACGGGCTGGAAGTGTAATGAATAAATTAATTCAGAGTTGTTCCCCTTTTTTTAGGTTGGCGTTATGGGAAATAACCAAGAATTGACCATCTTTAAAAGTTCCGGTATTTTCCATGTTTTGCAAGGGTTAACTTTTTCCAAATGTTCACTGATCTCTTTTCTGCAATTGTGCATTTTTTTCTAATTGTAAAAACATTCATTTAATAAAATTTGTTAATCTATTTCCATGAGTTGTAGAGTTATTTCTGTTCTAATTTACATGTAAACGTTTTCGGTTAAATCCTACTTAACGGACCTAAATTCCACCATCGTATCTCACCCTGCGAAAAAAAAAATCTAAAAAAAAATCAGGGAATTAACCGAATTTAATGAAATTTTCAGTGTTGATACTGAAAATGAATAAAAGCTATAATGCACCAGTTAAAAACTCTTACATTTTTTCAGGTGAGTTAACTTTGAACCACGTATATTTCAGGCACCACACAGATTCACAAACATGCATGGTTTAAAGTTAATTGACCTGAAAGAATGTAAAAGTTTTTAAATAAAATAACAGGTGCCTTATATCTTTTATTCATTAATGTATCAACACTGAAAATTTCATTAAATTCGGTTAATTCCTTGATTTTTTTTTCTTTGGGCTGGTGACATACGATGGTGGAATTTATGTCCGTTAAGTAGGATTTAACCAAATTTTCTTCCTTTCTTTCCTTCTTTGTTTCTTTTTTTTTATTTTATGGCATGTCAACCCTTGTTGGATTATTTTATGCCGAATAAGTTGTTTTTTTATTCATACTTGATGGGCATTGAAAATTCTTTTTTTTAACTCAATTTTAAAAAATAAATTTTTGTTAGCTTGTTTTCTTCTCTTTAACTCATAAATGGGTCCCTAACGGACCAGAGTGATCCTGGAAGTAATGGCAATGAAGGGGTACTCCACAATCCCAAGAGCTCTAAAATTGGAACTTCACCATTAGATGCAGTTTAACGTCATACCCAGAAGACCCATATTTTTTGGATACATATGTTCAATGGTATAGATTTGGTAATATATCTTATTATAATGGAGATTGTGGGTTTGTCTGTCTGTAACCGAAACTATATTACTATACAAGTCACAATTCCTTTAGTTATTTACATCATATTCTCCAGGATTTTATTTTTATTTAAACCTCAATTATTGATAAAATTGTTTTACATTACTTACACTGTTGACCATATCGACATACTGTATTTACCGCGTACCCCACTTGTACGGGTCAGCACAAAAGTCCCTATTAACGTGGGACTACCCACAAGTCGAGACTCATGGGGTGGCAGGTGAAAAATTGCGTCTCGATCCCGTCGGCATCCCCACAAAGGGGCGCCTCAGGCGCTGGGCAATAAACCCAGCCCTGCCCTTTAAATCGAGGGGGCAGGTGTTGCCTGGGGGGATGGCCCCCTTGGATCGACGCCGTTAATTATATCAATGGTCCAGAGGCGAAGCCACTGTAGACCATATCGAACATACTAATAACATGCAATTGTATTTATAGTATACAACAAAATAGAGGTTTTACAGTGTGAATGGGTAAGGCTAATTTGCATATTGATCTTAAAAATTGAATTTTTTATAAATATTGCTTAGTATTATTATTTCTAATGTTTAGTTTTATCTTGTTGAATATGAGCAAAAATCTCTTCAATAAATCTTAAAAGAAATCCCTTAACAAGAAGAAATAACTGTAATATATATTCTTTACTTCTATTTTAACTAAACAGTTTAATTAGGAAAATTTACATATAAAGACGGGAGTAACGTAAAATGATGGAAGAGATAGTTTCAAAGTTGTTCTATTTTTCAATCTTACCCCTCTGTTCAAAATCTTTTTATCTACATTCTTATTCAGTTTCATTAGCCTTTCTAATCTAATATCATATTTTATATAAAAATTTAAACTAAAAAAACTTTCACCCGGAGGTGCATATATTTACTAGTATCTAATAATAGTTGTTTTGAATGATTCATTCATCATTGGCAATTCAGTCTCGAAAGACTATGATAAATTTTGTGCCCTGTAAGTTGGCAAGCGCCTCCTGTGACTATGAAGTCCGATGTTTGAGAAAACATTCTCGACCAAGTTTTGCATTTGAAGGTTGTCCCTGTAGATGATGATGTTCCGATGCTTTGTTGCCGTTGCTTTTCTTATGGACCTCTTAGCGTCATGAGTTTGTATCAGGGTGACTTCTGTACATGTACAGGGCTCTATGGAGATTCTGCCGCCACGAGGGCGGTCTTGAGCCAAATTTCCCTGCTGGAAGGGACAATGACAAAGGCACCTGAGATCATTTGCAGCAGATATCCTTGAACCGCAGTAGGGGCGACCAATTTGTCTTTTTACCAGACGTAAGCTCTGCATGAAGAATGCCTTTCGGGATTCTCCATCATCCATCCGACGTACATGACCCACCATCGAAGATGACGTTGTCTCAGTAGAGAGTACAGGCTGGGGAGTTGAGCTCTCTCTAGGACTGCTGTGTAGTGACCTGTCCCTCCAGGTGATGCCCAGTACACGTCTAAGGCAGCGAGGTAGAAGTTATTTAGCCGCTGCTCTTGGTGGGAGTATACAGGTCCATGTTTCACTTCCATACATAGAGGTGCTGATGCTGATAACACATGCCCTATACACTTGTACCTTTGTACGGATAGTGAAGCTTGGCTGTTGTCCCACACTCTCGCTGTGAGCTTCCCAAAAGTTAGGCAGCTTTTCCGACCGGCAACTGAGTTCAGTATCAAGTGACAGGTGTCAGTGTATGGTGGATCCAAGTAGGTGAAGGTGTTTACGGCTTCCAGCGGGTCTGTAGCTTGATGGTGATGGAGGGAGGATTTCCAGTTCCTTGACCCATCGTCTTGAATGATAGTTCAACAGGAAATTATACAAAAATCATTCTTTGGTTTAAAAATTAAACTTTATGTAAAATATTTATGGTGTAATGGTGGCCCTGTACGAATTGTACTGAATTATTCTCGACTCACTGCAAAAATCAGCGCTGTCGGCTGGGGTTTTAGAATCATCGACAGCACTCTGCCAGAGAGTGAGAATCCCTCAAAAGGGGCCACCTGTTGTCCGTGAGTGCGTCACCTGTTGATGCATTAAAAAAACCAAAAAAAAAAAAAAAATGATGGAACCCAGATGGCCTGATCAGTCCATTAACATGCACCATACCACTTTGGCGCGCGTTAGCTAAGGTTAGCACGCGGCGGTCGGAGAAAGCCCCTTCCGAATCAATCGGCTTAGTCACGTTTATTGCTCTTATATAAGC
The DNA here is from genome assembly GCA_023376005.1 of Doryteuthis pealeii. Taxonomy (NCBI): domain Eukaryota; kingdom Metazoa; phylum Mollusca; class Cephalopoda; order Myopsida; family Loliginidae; genus Doryteuthis; species Doryteuthis pealeii. Next base: position 91,120,784 of record CM042162.1, read on the forward strand.
CTAACCCTTTTATCTGCGGGTGTAGAAGGCAGCTGGCTGAGGGTCTTCATGTCCCTGGGTTATGTACGTTAAACTCTAAACTGATCGTGAGTTCCAGTTCTTAGCAGGAATTCTGGGGGAGATGGAAACACCCCTTCGATTTACTATTGCTCCCTATGTCCACCCTGGGCCCAGGAGTTGTTGATACCTTTAGGGTCTCATCAATGGCGTTAATAGAAAATGTGTTTATAAAAAATTGAGTACCCATCAAGAAGGCGTTTATTTTAAACTTTGTCGACATTTAATGACCCACCAAGGTTGAATGCCGTTAGAAAACAAACCAAACCAAACCATCTTCTGAAAAAATAAGAAGACACCGGAAACAAAAATCTTTTTTGAAGATATATCTTATCACCACTTCACTGAACAAGTTAATTTATATATTGTATCCTTCGTATACTATGTTGTATACTCTTCTTTTTACTTCTTATTTCTATTTTTCTTCTGTTCATCTTCCTCTATCGTTACGTTTTCTTCTAGCGTCTGAACTATCGTCTTGGGGTCCTCCGGTTCTGCGTCTTCCATTGGAGATTCTCTTTACAGAAGCCCTGTGTCATCGTGGTATTTAGTTGATAATACAACAAACACTTCGATGTGTGAAGCTTAGATCAGTATTTTTATTCTGAAATCCCCACCAACTACCTGCGCGCAGATTGAGTCGCAGCGCTGCATTAAACACGGACTCCACCGCCGTGGTTGTGTGCCGATCTGACTATACAATCTCTTCGTAATCTAAACCGCGAAAGAGGGTCTTCTCCATCGATTCTCACGGTATCCACCGAAGAGGATGGGACTGAGGTCAAGCCTTGTCATTCATCCTCAAGGCCGCCGACTGCAACTTATAACCAGCCATTTTTTTCTACACTACTGTACATAAGTATTAGAGTTCTAATAATCATGAACCACTATGCTTAGCTGTCAAAAAGTTATTTTTAAACGTTTAACAAGTATTTTTATATGCAAATAGGGTAAACTTATTTATGGGTTGACACAGTTCCAAATTATCTTAATTGTTCTCTATTTACTGCAAGCGAATAAGAATACACTGTAATAAAGAAAATTCTCCCAGAGCCTCTCAAGAATTTGGAACTCACCATCAAATAAAGTTTAACTCTCACCCAGCACTAAGACTTTTTAACCACCACCTTCAGTTACATAATGCTAAAAGGGTTAATTTTCATTCATTGTTCATTCAATCTCGATAATTTCATGAATTTCGTAATTATCTCGGATAATTTAATTTAGGCATTCGTATATCTTGTTATATATCTTCAATTTTAAAATATGAGGATAAAAGAATCGACGTAAACAGAGGCACAGAAATGACCCTCACCGTGGACACGGGTTTGTCAGGATGGTTTCCCTTAACCAATTTAATTTTCTATGCTGCAAACTCTCTG
>CM042162.1:91122322-91132322 GCA_023376005.1 Doryteuthis pealeii
TATGATGGGTCTTGTCCGATGCTTTGTTGCGTTGCTTTCTTATGGACCTCTTGAGCTTTTCATTGATGTTGTTGTTATCCAGGTGACTTCTGGACATTATACGGCCTATATCGGAATACACCGACGCACCTCTGCCAGAGGAAATTAAGAATCCCCTCAAAGGGGCCACCTGTGTCTGTTCCCGTTCTGAGTGGGCACCTTGGTGATGCTTGCTTAAGGATGAACCCAGATGGCTGAGCAGTCCTGACATGCAATATCCACTGCCCTTACTTTATGTTAGACGTGCGGTCGGAAGGGCCCCTTCGATCAATCGGCTAGCTCACGTTTCTTGCTCTTAAGAAAAAGCCCTACCCCCTTTTTATCATGCGCGTGGCCTAGAAGCAGGGTGGCTGTAGGTCTTATTCCTGGGTTATGACGTTAAACTCTAACTGATGGTGAGGTTCCAGTTCGCAGGTCTGGGGAATGTGAAAAGCACCCCTTTTCTTCATCACTATTGCTCCCATCGTTTCCAACCCGACCCAGAGTGATATATACCTTCTTAGGGTCCTATGGTTGATAAAATATGAATATAAAAAAAATGAGCAGTCTATCCAGAACGGGGTTTATTTCAAAACTTTGGTCGCATAAATGACCCACGAAGTTTGATATGCCGTAAAACAAAACAAACAAACCAAACCATCTCTGAAAAAATAGAAGACACCGGACAAAAATCTTTTTTGAGATATATTTATCAAGCCACTCATAACAGTTAATATTTACTATATGGCTATCCTTCTATATATTGTTGCTTACTCTTCTTTTTACTTTCATTACTTCTGACTTTTTTTCTGTTTGAATCTTTTCTATCTTACTTTTCTCTCTTCTAGCGTCTGGATTCGTCTTGGGTCTTCGTTGTCTTGGTCTTCCAATGGGAAATTCTCTTTAATCATAAGCCCTATGTCATTTGGTAGTTTTTAATAAATAATAAAACACAAGACCGATTTAACTTATAGATCAATATTTTTATTCTGAAATCCCCCCAGACTACTCTGCGCAGATTGAGTCAGGCGCGCTTGTGCATTACACAGCTTCCACCGCCGTGTGTTTTGCCGACTGACGCTAAATCTCTCTCTCTTTCTTAATCTAAACCGGAAGAGGGTCTTCTCCATCCGATTCTTCCGTATATCCACCGGAAGGAGGAGGATCAGACTGAGGCGGTCAAGCCTTGTCATTCAATCCTTCAAAGGCGCCGACTGCCAAACTAATAACCAATATGGTTCTACACTATACTGTACATAAAATAAGTATTTAGGAGTCTAATATCGATGTGTACAACACTATTGTAGTGTCAAAAAAGTTTATATTTTTCTTAAACGTTAAAAAGTTATTTTTCTTATGTTATGAAATAGGAGAGTGTAAACTTATTTATGGCTACACAGTCTCTAAAATTCTTGATTGTCTCTGATTTACGTGCAAGATAAGAACACTGATATTATATTAAAGATTCTCCCCAGAAGCGTCCAGAACTTTGGACTTCACCATCAAAAAAGTTTTAACGTCACACCACAGGACACTTAAGACTTTTTTTAAAACCACCACCTTACTTTACATAGCATGCTTAAAAGGTTGTTAATGTTTTTCATTCATGTTTTCATTCAAATTCTCGATAATTTCATGAATTCTATATCTCGAGATAATATTTAATTTATATGCATTCGTATTCTTGTATTATATCTTTCAATTTTTTAAAAAGAGATGAGGATAAAAGAATCGACGCGTAAACAAGAGCACAGAAAATGACCGCATCACCGGTTTTGGGCGGGTATGGGAGCACGGGAGTTTGTCAGATGAAGGTTTTTCCTACCAATTATTCAATGCTTGCTAAACAACGGATGGTACAAAAAAGAAAACGAAAAGAAAAGATAAAGAAAGGGAAAGAAAGAAAGAGAGAGATCGATAAAGAAAAAAGATGGGAAAAAAAAGAAAACGTAAGACAAGGGACGAAAAATAGTTAAAAGAAAAAGGGTGTGTATCTAGGGGGAATAGAGAAAGAAAGGAACAGAAAGGAAAAAGGGGCAATAAGCAGGTCTCGAAGGAAGAGAAGCTGTGGAAAGTAAAATACAACGTATCAAAGGGGGATAGAAAAAAAAGAAATAAAGTGATTGAAAGAAAGATTAAAAGAAAAGAGGTTTGTGTATCGAAAGGAATAGAAGAAAGAAAGAAAAGAAAAAAAAAAGAACGAAAGAAAGAAAGAAAAAAAGAAAGAAGAAAAACTAAGCTTAAAAGAAAGGAGTGTGTGTATCTAAAGGAAAGAGAAGGAAAGAAAGAAGGAAAGAAAAGAAAGAAAGAAATAAAAAAAAAATTAAAGATGAAAAAAAAAAATAAAAAAAAAAAAAAAAAAATTAAAAAAAGACAAAAAAAAAGAAAGATTGAAAAGAAGAAAGAAAGAAGATGGCCAATAATCATTCGAAGAAGAGAAGCTGGAAAGTAAAATACACGTATCAAAAAATAAGAAAGAAAGAAGAAGAAGAAGAAAGAAGAAAGAAAGTTTGAAGAAAGAAGAGGTTTATAAGAAAGGAGGGTGTGTATCGAAGGAATAGAAAGAAAGAAAGAAGAAAAGAAAAAGAAAGAAAGAATGGAAAGTGAAGAAAGAGAGGTTTAAAAGAAAGGAGGGTGTGTATCAAGGGAATAGAAAGAAAGAAAGATAGAAGAAAGAAGCAAGTTGAAGAAGAGAGGTTTTAAAAGAAAAGGAGTATGCATCCAAGGACTAGAAAGAAAGGAAAAGAAAAGAAAGAAGAAAAGAAAAAAAAAAAAAGAAAGAAAAAGTGTTTTGCGCACTAATTTACTTGAATGTTCTTTAGCATCCAGATGTGTTTGCTGTACCTAGTATGTCATACCAGGAACTGGATGGTTCCTTTGTATGGTGCACTTGAAAGGGAAGGAACAAACGTATACGGGGGGACGCAGGCAGAAAACTGGTCTGTTTTTATTTGTCCTTTCCTCACCTTTCATTTCTCTCTCTCTCTCTCTTCTCTCTCTCTCTCTCTGTTCTCTCGCTCTCTCTCCTCTCTTGTTCTCTTTCTCTGTCTATCTTCTTACTTTCTTTATCTCTCTCCCTCTCCCTCTCTTGTTCTCTTCTGTCTCTGTCTCTGTCTCTCTCTCTTTCTCTCTCTCTCTCTCTCTCTCTTTCGCTCTGTATATTTCTTCTTCTTCTTCCTCTCCCTCTTCCCTTCTTCCCTCTCCCCTCTTCCCTTCTCCTCTCGTTCCCTCTTTGTTCCCTTCTCTGATTCTCTCTCTCCCTCCCCCACTCTCTCTCTCTCTCTCTCTCTCTCTATATATATATATATAAATATAAATATATTTCCCCCTCTTTCTTTTTCTGTTCTCTCTCTCTCTCTGTGTTTCTCTTTACCTCTATATCTTTCTTCCCCCCTCTCTCTCTCCCTCTCTCTGTTTCTCTTTCACCCTGTCGATTCTTTCTTTCCTCTTTCTCCCTCTTCCTCTCCCCCTTCTTCCTCTCTGTTTCACTTTCTGTTTCCCCCTCCCCCTCCCTCTCTCTCTCATACATTCCCCTCTTCTCTCCCCTCTTCTCTCGCCTTCTTTCTTTTTCTTCTCTGTCATTCCTTGTGTTGAATTAAACCAAGCGTAACATTACCTGATTTGTTCAAGTGGTTTGTTCTGTGTCCTAAGTGCCATGAACGACGCCCAGTGACCAACCGAAAAAAAGCCAGGTCAATTTAACAGTAAACAAATAAAAATGAACGCACCTAAGCTTTCTTATACTATCTATCTATACTCTCTCTCTCCTCTCTCATCTCTCTCTCTCTCTCTCTCTCTCTCTCTCTCTCTCTCTCTCTCTTATATAATATATATACATGATCTGAAACACGTGTCGCTAATGTGAAATAAAATAAAAATCTTTTAAAAACATCATCCATTTTGTTCAATATTCAATTGGGTGACTACTTAAACAGTAACTGTAAACAGCCTGAGTGTTTATCAAAAATGACTTGATTCGGCATTAAATGACCCGAAAGGGTTGATATGCCGTAAAACGAAACAACGAAAAAAAAACCCACTAGATGCCTGTTCAATATTTAATTGGATAACCACTTAAGCAACAGCAGGTGCTGTAAGCAACTCAGGTCCTTTGTTTATCAAAAATGACTTGATTCAGCATTAAATGACCCGAAAAGGGTTGATATGCCGTAAACCCAAACAACCAAAGTTAAGCAGTGATGAGACTGTTTCACACTTAATTGGGTGGTCAAACTTAAGCAACAGCAGGTACTGTAAGTAACCTGAAACCCTTATCAAAACTGACTTGATTCGGCCTTAAAAAAACCAAAAGAGGCTTGATATGTCGTGAAATAATTTTATTTAAAATCAAAATTCACACCAGTTAACCGTTCACAAAATCTCGTTACCTATCACGTGTTTGACGACGAGATTTACACGTTGATCACGTGCCTAAGACAAACACACGGCAGTCACGTTTTGCTTCGACGTCATTTTTTTTTTCTCCAAATACCCCCATATTGCTATCTACTTGAAAATGCCAAGTCAATCATGAAAAGTAGAGAAATGTCTCGACGTGATGCCAGATTCAATACCGCAAAAATGATTTCTTATACGAAAACACGTTCTTGGCCAGGATTCTCTTAGAGTGTGATGGATTGAAGACGGATGGGGGAGGGGGGAACAACAGAGACACGGAGAAGATCTTCTACGTGGTTGGTTGGTTGGGTTTTACGGCATGTCAACCCCTGTTGGGTTATCTTATGCCGAAGACGTTTTGTTTTATTCATTTTTCTAGGTTTGCGAAAATTCTTCTTTTTTTTTTTAAACTCAATTTTTATTTTGTATGTATTTATGAGATGAGGTTTGATATGAATAATTTTGATATTTCGGACTGGTGATGACTTATTTTAAGATGATAAAAAAGGCAACAAGAGCAAAAAACAACACCTAAACAAAGCCCAATGTTACAGTGACCTGAGCATTGTATTTATACATACCACAATAAAGATGAGGACAACAGCCCGAAATATCAACATCATTCAATTTTTTTTTTTTGGGGGGGGGGGGGTAAATACATTTTTTAACTCATTGCCTCTATTTTAACCCATACATGGGGCCCTAACAGGTACTACCTCTCCGGGTCACGGTGAACCTGGAAGTAATAATTTTGTGGTGGTTTTAAGGGTCAAAGATAAGACAAACGACTGATAACAATGGATACACATGTATTGAACAAAAAGGAGTAGAAATTACAGCAAAGAAAGTGGAGATTGCGTCCGACCATACAGTTACGAGCTGACTTGCATTGCTTCGTGTCAAGCCACAATTGTTCCTGCTACTTATAGTAGTCGTCGGCGCATTCCATTTATGTACATATAAGTAAGTATGGTAAACCACACTCCCCAGAGCTCCCGAATTGAAGCTGTATCATTAGATGCAGTTTAACGTCATACTCAGGATACTAAGACCCTCAGTCACTGCCTTCAAGCACATATATGATAAAAAGGGCTGGAGCTTGCCAAAAGGACAATAGGGTCGGAACAATCATATATATATTTACCAACCCCTCCGCACGAGCAGGATGCGACACAAGGTCAATTTCAAGTTCAGCAGGTTTGAATTCAGAGTTTTCCTTTTCCTAGACCGGTTGCCTAACAAAGGTTAAAGAGCCTAGTCTGCCTTACTATTTACCCATAGCTGGAGGGAGAGTAGGATTCATACCTTTCCCTACGATATTAGCGCTAAGTGAAATGCAATTACCACGCCCAGGAGTTGAACTCGGGGCGACGAGTCCATTTCCCATGACTTTAACCATTGCACCACGCGCTTCGGAACAATCATATAGGTGCTATGTTTTGACGTGACCAGCCGATTGATCGGAGGTGGCCTCTCCGACTTCCAGTCTAATTGAAGTAAGGGCTAAAGAGGAGTGTTGCATGTCATGGATTACTCAGCCATATGCTGGCTGTGGGTTGCAATCCATGATGCTTATCACGGTCGCAACCCACGGCCAGCATATGGCTCCATTATTGGGGGTCTTACCCCTGCAGAGGTGCAGTCGGTGTATTCTACAGCCCAGATTGGTGTGATGGATTGAAGACGGATAAAAAAAAAAAACAGCGCCGTAGAGAAGATCTTCTACAGTGCTGTCCGTCTTATAAGAATAATAATAAGAAGAATAAGAAGAAGAAGAAGAAGAATAAGAATAAGAAGAAGAAGAAGAAGAAGAAGAAGAAGAAGAAGAAGAAGAAGAAGAAGATAGTTTCCTACAGAGATTATGTATTTCACAGCAAGCACTTCAGAGTGACAGAGAATTTCTGAGCACTTCAAATTCCAGCGACAACAATTGCCAGTATGACGTCAGCTCATACGTCACCACATTCCACTTTGAAGGATAGCTGTAGACAAGTACCCAGAATTGTTCTTGATTTGTCGATTTTCTTTGATATTTCATTGTTTGTTTGTTTGTTTTTTTTACATTGTTTTGACGTGGAATGTAAATCTACTTGAGCGCTTCGATAAAAGGCAACAGTAAACACAAAAAACTAGTACTAAACGAATAATGTGTCAATGGAATTCGGGTACATGTACAAATACGAAGCAACGTCTCGTTACGGTTATCGACGTATGAAGTGGACTCAGCTATCTGATTTCTCCAATTTTTTTTAGATGAGGCTTGATAATTAGTATTATTTGGATTATTCGAACTATTGTCCTCATCGTTATTGTTATCTACACTATTTCTTTGAATTTTTAGATGAGGCTTTATAATTAGTATTATTTGGATTATTCGGACTATTGTCCTCATCTTTATTGTTATCTGTACAACGTTTCGGTCGATGTGCCCTCCAGCCTTCTGCTGGTATTTTTGTCGGACCCGAGAGCCTTCTCGAAATCGGGAACCTTCTTTTCAAACCCGGGAACCTTCTTGTCGTAATCGGGAGCCATTATGGAACTTTGAACTCAACCCTTTATTCAATACACGGGGGTATCCTGTTCGGCCGAAACGTTGTACAGAAAACAATAAAGATGAGGACAATAGTCCGAATAATCCAAATAATACGGCTATCTGAGTTCAAATCCTAGGCGAAGCTAACTACAAGCACATTGTGAAACATGTCAAACACCTTGCACTGTCAAACACTTTCATCAGAAACCGCTTTTTTAATGCAAATAATATGAAAGATCTATTTGAAAAAGTCAACATAGATAACATGGTAATCTGAACATTAGTTACATAAATGAAAGTAACCCCCTTTGGTTGTTTCATTTTGAGGAAGCCTTATGTTTTGGTCGGTCATTTTTATTTCACCGTAAATCTACACTGAAAATACGAATTTGTTCGAATCAATACAACTGCATGTTTTAACAAGAAAATATCATAAATTGTGTTCTTAATAACAATTAAGTTCATTTCAAATAATGCGCAAGCAAAATTAAGAATACATTTTATATTTTCGTGTTAAAACATGCAGTTGTATTGATTCGAACAAATTCGTATTTTCAGTGTAGATTTACGGTGAAATAATAATGACCGACCAAAACATAAGGCTACCTCAAAGTGAAACAAACAAGGGCGGTTACTCTCATTTATGTAACTAATGTCAATTTCTTAAGCGGAGTTTAACAGGTTTTAATTAAGAGTTTTCCTTCTCCTATACTGGTTACCTAGCCAAGGACAAAGAGCCCAGTCTGTCCTACTATTTACCCATAGCTTGAGGGAGAGTAGTTAGATGCATACCTTTCCCAAGGTTATTAGCGCTAATGTGAAATGCAAACAGCTTCCCCCAGGATATGAACTCGGACCGACGAATCCATGTCCAACGAATCTAACGAATCTGCGAGTGCAACGGGTTAGACCATTCACCCGACACGCTCCACAATTTGTGTTTCCTGTATACTAATGATTTTGGGGAAAGGCATGAATTTATATTTCCCTGTAGCTGTGAGTAACAACAGGGAATGTTGGCTGTTCAATAACTGGTTCGTACCCTGCTGCGGGTACTATGTAACCTAGTACAACGGGTTAGACCACACACCTGACAGACATTATTTTCAGGTAAACGCTCGACACTTTGCATTCATTTTTCATTAATGATTTTAGGGAAGGCATAAAACCACCCCTCCCTTCCAGCTGTAAGTAAGCACTGGGAATCTTTAAAAGTCGTCGGGGTGCCATAAAGTCGGTAACAGCCAGACAGCGAAGGAGTCTATTCCCCTTTTCACAAGCGCTAGACCAAGGAGATTGTTTTAGCGTCTGAGGTGGAGAGCCACACCTGCCACCAGCTCTTCACTTTACCGCACAGATCACTGTGCTACACATATGCTGAGTTGGTGAGGACCGGTATCGAACCTGGAACCTTGTGGTTCCTAGTCGGATACTCAACCGACTGGGGTCATTTGTAAATTGGATCTGAGGGTACCATAGAACCTGTACATAATTCATGAGTAGCTTATGAATAATATAAGTATTGTAGCATAAATTTTGAAAGTGAGTTCCCGCCCTGTCGGCTGGAGCGTTAGAATGCACCGACTGCACATCTGCAGAGGGGTAAGACTCCCCCAATGGGGCCACCTGTTGGCCGTGGGTGGCGACCTGTGATGCTTAAGGATAGAGCCCAGGTGGATGAGCAGTTCATGACATGCAATACTCCACTTTGGTCCTAATCTTGGGCTAGACGGGCGGTCGGAGAGACCCCTCCGATCAATCGGTTGGTTTCATGTCAAGCCCTAACACCTATATGATTTCCCCAACACTATTGCCCTTATGGCAAGCCCCAACCCCTTTTATCATATGGGTGCTTAGAAGGCGGTGACTGAGGGTCTACATGTCCTGGGAATGACGTTAAACTCTATCTGATGGTGAGGTTCAGTTTCGGAGGTTTGGGAATGTGGAACACCCCTTCATCACCATTGCCCTGGTCCACTCTGACCGGAGTGGTAGTACCTGTTAGGGGTCCCATCTATGGGTTAAATAGAAAAATGCATTTATAAAAAAATGGTATTATCCATTAAGAATTGATTTATTTCAAAACTTTATTGGCATTAAATGACCCACTGAGGTTGATATGTCGTAAAACAAAACAAACCAAACACAACCAAACGAAATTGAGTTCGTTAAAAATTCAAATCGGAGAGTTGAGGGGAAAGTTACTGCCAATGATTGCCATGTGGAAGCGTATGAACTAAGTTATTAGGGTGATCTTCCAGTATGTGATCTACCGAAAGGTTTCTAATCCAATATGTGATCAACCGAGTTGTTTACATTCCAATATGTGATCTACCTATTAACTACCTATTATTTTCCCATTAAACTAACCCTAACCATAACCCTAACCCTGTCTTTTTTTCCTGGTAGATCACATGCCATGAATAGTAGATCAATAGTAGATCACAAACCTTCAGTAGATCGCATATTGGAAGAGCACCGTTTTAGTTAGTTGCGGCCTCTCAGTTACCGAGAGAAAGTATTCTCTCAAGATGCCGCGTCTCACCGCGCGGTTTGGGGCTGAGGTTGTTTTTAACAAATAAAAAAAAAACAAGTCTGTTAATTCATCAACAAGAGATGAGAAGACTGCCCAGTCCGAACAAGAAGTAGAATCAGCCCAGAGAAATCAGCCCAGAGATGACGACCGACGAAGTAAGTTTGGTTTGGTTTGTTTTACGGCATATCAATTTCAGTGGGTCATTTAATGCCGATAAAGTTTTTAAATAAAGTCATTCTTAATGGATACTCATCTTTTTTATGAATACATTTTTCTATTTAACCCATAGATAGAACCCTAACAGGTACTACCACTCCGGGTCAGAGTGGACCAGGGAGCAATGGTGATGAAGGGGTGATCGACATTCCCCAAACCTCCGAAACTGGAACCTCACCATCAGATAGAGTTTAACGTCATTCCCAGGACATGTAGACCCTCAGTCACCGCCTTCTAGCACCCATATGATAAAAAGGGTTGGGGGTTGCCATAAGGGCATTAGTGCTGGGGCAATCATA
>CM042162.1:91137322-91159822 GCA_023376005.1 Doryteuthis pealeii
ATTTATTTATTGAAATATTTTTAAATTTTTTAAAAGTAAATTTGAATCTACAACTTCAGTTCTAATGTATACACTAAATAACACTATTATCCAATATTTAAAAAAACAGGTACCCCGTCGCTATCGTTATCCCCCCCCCCCCAACGAATGGAAACCCAGAAGTCCGACGGAGGTTCGACCCCGTCTCCCTAGTTTAAGTCGCAACGATAAACCGGCAGAGATGCACAAACTTAATAAAGTAACTGTAACCATATTTTTGGCCCACCCTGTATATATATGTATGTATGTGTGTGTGAGAGAGAGATTGTGTGTGTGTGTGTGTGTGTGTGTGTGTGAGTGAGAGAGAGAGAGAGAGAGAGAGAAAGAGAGAGAGAGAGAATAGTATCAATAGCATTTTTTTTCCTGAGATGGAGCTCCTCACCTAGTGTCAGATCCCCACTTTATCGCACTGATCAAATTGCTGCTCATGCAGTGAGTCGCCGAGAGACCGATATCGAACCTGGAACCTTGCGATTCCTAGTCCTATTTGTTTGTTTTTGTTTTTTTTTGTTTTGTTTTTTTTTTGGGGGGGGGGTAGTTGTTTTCTTATAAAATAATTCATTTAAAAATATACACTTTTAAAAAAATTTTCTTCGTGGTTATATGCGTCGTCATCGACTCCAAGAAATCCGGGTCTTTGTGGTCAGAACCAGATATCGTTTGTTTACTTAAACGACCCGGATGTTTTGGAATGGGTCGTACGAGAACGACACGTCCGTCGTGACCATCGCATCCAATCAGACATTCTGATAGTCTACAGGATTTTGATTCCATCATCATCATCATCATCATCATCATGTCACGCTAAAAGCCCGGATTTTCATGACTCTCTCTCTCTCTCTCTCTCTCTCTCTCTCTCTCTCTCTCCCACCGTCTCTATCGGTCATCGCTCCTGGCAAGTCCTCCCCACGACATTCAGTATCCGTATAGAGGTGATCAATGTAGTCGTTTGCTGCTGGCTGGCCCTACTCTTCTGTGCCCATGTGCAGGTGTCCACAGGAAAACGTCACTTATGAGTTCGTCCTTACTTCTCCAGCAGTGTCTAGCATGTCTTGTTCGTTTCACTCGGATAGTTTGTTTGATAGGGGGCAAGTGGCCGTATAGCTGATTTCTTGTAGAGTGTTGTTTCCACTTGGGCTAGACGGGAGGTCAGAGATCAATCGGCTGGTCACGTCAAACCCTAGCACCTATATGAATCCCCGAGTCCCATTGCCCTTATGGCAAGCCCCAACCCTTTTTATCATATGGGTGCTAGAAAACGGTAGCTGAGGGTCTTCATATCCTGCGAATGACGTTAAAGTCTATCTGATGGTGAGGTTCCAGTTGTGGAGGTTTGGGGAACGTGGAGCACCCTTTCGTCACCATTGCTCCCTGGTCAACTGTTTACGAAAAAAATTGAGTAGCCATTAAGAATGAATTTATTTCAAAACTTTGTTGGCATTAAATGACCCACTGAGGCTGATACTCCGTAAACCAAACCAAACCAAACCAGCTGTAGGTAAATGGGTTTTAACCTTGATAAGGCAACCGGTCTAGGAGAAGAAAAACTCTAAATTCAAATCAGTTGTCCTTCGCTTTAAAATTGACCTTGTGACGCCTCCTGCTCGTGGCGGTCGTGTTGGGTAATTACAGTCTCAACATTTCTGATTCCACGCCTTAACCATCAAGATGTATTTGTAGATTTACAAAGTACCTAAAATATTATTGGACGAAATAAGCTCTGAACTTATCGAATAACCACTCGGTGAGGAACGAATTCCCTATCAATGATTTGCAAAACTGTTCTACGTTTGGAATGCAAACCCAAGCTCAAGTTCCTCAAGAACACCCAAACCCCAGATTTCTTGTGTTATTTTGAATTTTCGGTTCGTTGTCCTTATCTTTATTGTTATATACACAAGATTTCGGCCGATGTGCTCTCCAGCCTTCGTCAAGTATTTCTTGTCGAAATCGGGAACCTTCGTGAACTCGGGAAAGCTTTTTTTTTTTGTCGTAATCGGGAGCCTTCATGGAACTTCGAACAGAACCTTTTATTTAATCCATCGGTTAGAATATTTTCATTCCGTTTGCCAGGGCCGTTAAAAAAAAAAGTACCCAGATTTCTTGCTAGAACCTTTTTATTTTTTTTTCTATTTGTACTCTTATCAGGGTTTGACACAAGATAAAAATACGGGGCACTCAGTCAGAATCGAACTCACTAACAAAGTTCTGCTAGCCTTGTTTGCTATGTAGGTATTTAACCAACTCGTTCGCCATGTATAGGATGTGACACAAGGTCACAAGAATGGGGCATCCAGCAAGATTCGCTATTTCTTAATAAAAGCTCTAACCATTACGCCACAATACCATGCGGAGTGCCCCTTCATTGTCATTACTCCCAAGTCCACTCTGACCCGGAGTGGTAGTACCTTTTAGGGCCCCATCTATGGGTTAAATAGATACAAAATGAGTTTACAAAATTGTGTTTAAAAACAAATTGAGTTTGAACAAATTGAGTACCCAACAAGAACGAATAAAACAAAACGCCTTCGGCATAAAATAACCCAACAAGGGTTGACATGCCGTAAAATCCAATCAACCAACCAACTCACGTAGTGAAAGAACTATTACTACTGATTTCGGTTCTCACTGGGTGGCTCATATTTCTGACCACCCGCTTTCATGTAATTTTCGTAAACAACTAGTCAGTGTATTGACCGTCTGAGTCATAACTCTTAAACGCGTCTGACGTCTTTCAAGCACTCCTAAATGTTAGTCACTTTGACACAGGAGTTGAATTTATGTAACACTTAGTGAGGAACGAACTCTTTAGTCATGGCTGGCCCGCTTATCACGTCAGCCACCATTCCTTTTACACACACACACCTAGAAGAAGGACATAAATGCCAAATATAATACAAGAAAATGACCATCCTGTGTTTATATGCTTGTAAAATATGTAAGAGTAGGTATTTGCCTCATACCCCGTTTGTATGGGCTGGGCACAAGACCTCGTTTTAACGTGGGCCCACCCACAAGCCGAAGATCATGGGTGGGAAAGAACAAAAATTGCGTAAATTATGTAAGAGTAGTGTGGTTCAAATAAGTTCACATTTGAAAACTCGTCTGACAACACAACCGATCCCAGTCACTAAAAGTCATCGTCTTTAAATTGCTAAACTTTTATCAAATTCTTTCTTTCTTTTTTTCTTTCTTTCTTTCTTTCTTTCTTTCTTTCTTTCTTCCTTTTCGTTTTCTCTATCTTTCTTTCTTTGATGATTCTTTCTTTCTTTCTTTCTTTCTTTCTTTCTTTCTTTTTCTTCTTTCGTTGTGTGATTCTATCTTCTATTCTTTGATGATTCTTTCTTTTTCTTATGGGATTCTTCTTTCTTCTTTTCTTCATGGTTCTTTCTTTCTTTCGTTTTCCTTCTGTGCCCTTTCAAGCTCTTTCTTTCTTTCTTTTCTTTCTTTTTCTTTCCTTTTGTTATGTGGCTCTTCTTCTGTTCTTTGATGATTCTTCTTTTTCTTTATTGATTCTTTCTTTCTTTCTTTCTTTCTTTTTCTTCATATGGTTCTTTTTTCTTTCGCTTTCTTTCTGTGGTCCTTTCTTTGTCTTTCAAGCTCTTCTTTCTTTCTTTCTTTTTTCTTTTTCTTTCCCTTTCTTCTTTTTCTTTATGGGATTCTTTCTTTCTTTCTTCTTTCTTCTTTCTTTCTTTCGTTTTCCTTCTGTGGCCCTTTCTTTGTCTTTCAAGCTCTATCTTTCTTTCTTTCTTTTTCTTTTTCTTTCCTTTTTCGTCGTGTGATTCTATCTTTCTGTTTCTTTGATGATTCTTGCTTTTTCTATGGATTCTTCTTCTTTCTTCTTTCTTTCTTTCTTTCTTTCTTACTTTTTCTTCATATGGACTCTTCCTTTCTTTCGTTTTCCTTCTGTGTCCTTTCTTCGTCTTTCAAGCTCTTTTTCATTCTTCTTTTTCTTTCTTTTTTTTTTTTTTTTTTTACCTTTCAAAGTTTTTTCACGTTCTTTCCCAATTTTTCTTTATTTCTTCGTTTTCCTTTTCTTTCCTTCTTTCATCCTTTCTACTCGTTCTTCTCTTTCCTTTTTTCTTTCTTTCTTTCTTTCTTCCTTCCTTTTTTCTTTCAACCAATATTATTTAAAATCTGCTTTTTTAATCCATTATGTTGTTCTTCTCTTCTCCCCCTTCATACCTTTTTCCATTATGTTCTTCTTTCTTTCTTTCTTTCTTTCTTTCTTTCTTCTTTTTGTGCTTCTTTTATTTCTTTATACCTATCGGACTTTCTTTTCTTTATTTATTTCTATCTTTTTTCCCACCCCCTATTCTTTATGTGGTTCTTTTCCTCTTTCTTTCTTTCTTTCTTCTTCTTTCTCTCTTTCTTTCTTTCTTTTCATTCTTTTCTTTTAATTCTTTCTTTTTTCTTTCAAGATTTCTAATCTGTGGCAAACGACTTTATCCGTTATGACATCATCATTTGCTTAACGAATCAAATGGCGGCAATTTGCAAAGCCAAAATGTCTTTGTTTAAAAAAAGCCTCATGAGTCGTCGTCATCGTCATCGTACAATTGCCGGACAATACACGCAATAAATTCGAATGAGTAAACCGTATGAAGAAATATTAACGAGTCAGCATGCACAATTACAATTATGGTGGAGGCGCGTAGTGTAATGGTTACCGTCGTTGAAAATGGACACGGCGAGACGAGTCCAAGGTAATTTTCACCTTTAGTTTCAATCGGCTGGTCACGTCAAGCCCTAGCACCTATATGATTTTCCCAACCCTATTGCCCTTATGGCAAGCCCCAATCCCTTTTTATCATATGGGTGCTAGAAGGCCGTGGCGGAGGGTCTACATGTCCTGGGAAGGACGTTAAACTCTATCTGATGGTGAAGTTCAAGTTCTGGAGGTTTGGGGAATGTGGAGCACCCCTTCATCACCATCGCTCCCTGATCCACTCTGATCCGGAGTGGTAGTACCTGTTAGGGTCCCATCTATGGGTTAAATAGAAAAATGTATTTATAAAAAAATTGTATTATCCATTAAGAATTGATTTATTTCAAAACTTTATCAGCATTAAATGACCCACTGAGGTTGATATGCCGTAAAACAAACCAAACCAAAATCACCTTTAGTTGTCAAAATTCCTAGCAAATAAGGCAATTAGAGTAACCCCCTTGACTTTCACTTTGAAACAAGCCGGTAGCTGTTTTGAAAGTCTCCGTGCGAAATAAACAAATCTTAGAAACTTTTTCGAAAACAATACAACTGCATGCTTTAACACAAAAATATCATAAAATGTGTTCTTAATAATAATTAAGTACATTTCAGATAATGCGCATGCACAATTTTATACTAGGAATTTAGCCAGCTACAGGTGAAAATTACCGAGTTCAAATCCTAAACTATACTGTTTGAATTTCACATAGCACTAATACCCTTGGGAAAAGTATGACACCAATTATTCTTCTTCCAGCTATAGGCAAATAGTAGGGCAAACTGGGCTCTTTAAGTTTGGTTGGCAACTAGTCTAGGAGAAGGAACACTCTGAATTCTAACCTGTTAAACTCAGTAAGAAATTGACCATTTGTCGCATCCTGCTCGTGTGGAGGGGTTGGTATATATATATATATATATATATATATATATATATATATATATATGATTTAACCATTATCAAGTCGTACTGAAAGCACAGATTCCCATGGTTATCTCACACCACCTATCCCTATCAGTCATTATTCCAGGCAAGTACGCACACACACACAACACACACATATATATATATATATATATATATATATATATATATATATATATATATATAAGTAAAAGTAAAGTCGTCGGGTGGCCTAAAGTCGGTATCAGCCAGGCAGCGAGGGAGTCTATCCCCTTTTCACTAGCACTAGATGAAGGGATTATTTTTTGGCGTCTGGTGTGGAGCGCCACACCTACCATCAGTTCCTTATTTTACCGCACAGTTTTCTGTGCTACTCATACGCTGAGGTAGCGAGGGCCGGTATCGAACTAGGAACCTGGTGGTTTATATATATATATATATATATATATATATTAATATATAGTGTCATCCACAGACACGTGTTTCGACTTATCAAGTCTCTTCAGTGTGTCTAGACATTTGTGAGCTACCTACAGCCGTGATAGAAATCCAATCGATTCAGCATCAGGTGGACAGCTTAACCGCTCGGCTATCGTCACTCACAGAATGCGAAGGGAATTTTAACTCTTTTAATACACACATCTGTATGTAATTATGCAATTAAACTGTATCCGTGGAAGTGTGTTCTGTTATGTTTTTATTCTTTTATAGGCATTATGATGGTTAACTGTTTAAAATGGAAAATGGAAAACTGTTTAAGGTTTAACTAAACTATTGTTTCCTTTTTGTTTTGTCACCAAGGTGACACTAAGCAACAATAACAGTTTATTTTTTCAATATTTCTATTAAGCTAAGCAAACATAATTTAGAATACAAATTGTATCTATTTTAACCTTTTAGAATATATATTATATATATATATATATTATATGTGTGTGTGTGTGTGTGTGTGTGTGTGTGTGTGTGTGTGTGTGTTAATGTATGATAGTAGCTTACCGGTGGTACGAGTACGATCGTTGGAAGCGCACAGTATCCAGGGGTTAAGACTGAGAAAAAACAAATACAAAGTGCTCAATACAATGTAGAGCAAAATTTATTTATATAATGGATAAAAGGAACCTACTCAAGTTTCATCGTCTGATTCGTCAGGGTTACATCCGTTGAATTAATCGAATCAGACGATGAAACTCGAGTAGGTTACTTTTATCCATTATATATATATATAATATATATATATATATATATATATAAACCCCGAAAACAAATCAGGAGCTGGAGTCCCTAATGTGGTGTGATGCTGAAATCCAGTGCTACCCACCAACTCCTGTGACACTACCACTGCCAAACTGCATTGGTTCCTTACCTTTCCTTTGTATCACAGTGGCAGTGTGAAGAGGTGGTGTTACATAATCTATGCATAGATTGTCAACCCCCTGTATTTCTGAAGGGATGGCCCCTTTTCATATCACGGGCGGGACTTTCCATTGAATATTACAGAAAGCCCGCAAAATACGTGAAGTCACGTGGGACCTGGTTGGCTCTCAGTTTCAGCTTGGACGTCAGGCAGAGAATATGTATCTGCCTTAGCTGGCGCTCACTTGCACACGCGCGCTGTGTTTAGTTAGACGGAGATGTTAGTTAAGTAAATAAAGGCTTAAATAAATAATATGGTTTTGTGGTTGATGAATGTTTTGGCAACAAGACTGACCTAGAAGAAGAAATGAATCAAGGACGACCAACCAGCAAGAACAGAGAAAGACAAAGTCCAGACGCTAGAAGAAGAACGTAAGATACCAAAGATGAGCAGAAGAATAATAGAAGTAAAGGAAGGGTATACAACAGTGGGATTTGCTGCATGGTCAACAGCTCATCCTCCATATGAACCCGCCAGGCTATGTAGTTAAAAAAAACACTTTGATACTACTTCTTCGTATCTCGTAGACGGAAGACTGCCAACAATTATTAACGAGTGGGTTTAACAGAATCTTATTGCAGAATGGTTGAAAATTTACTAAACTGTGCTTAGTTGGCCACATTGGTTGCTTAAAGAACTAACAGTTCTTAACAGATTACCCATCTTGCTTGGTACTAATGTAGAATAGCGCGCAAGACATAATATCACTAGAATTGCATCTTACGTATAAATAGCATTAGATAACGGAAATTTCAGAAATAGCCTAACCCTATCCTAAATCTTAACCCTAACATTAATCCTAACCCTAACACTAACCCTAACCCTAACCCTGACGTCTCAAAAGATTTCGTGTATTTCCATGAAATGTAATCTAATGATATTGTCTTGCGCGCTATTATGCATTAGTGTCAATGCTTTTGATACGTAATCTAATGATATTATCTCTTGCGAGCTATTCTGCTTTTTATACGTAAAGTAAGTAAAGTCAACGGGGTGGCCTAATGTCGGTATCAGCCAGACGGCGAGGGTGTCTATCCCCTTTTCACTAGCGCTAGACCAAGGATACTGTTTCTGCACCTGGAGTGGAGCGCCACACCTACCAGCAGTTCCTCACTTTACTGCACAGATCCCTGTACTCCACATACGTTGGTGAGGGCCGGTATCGAACTAGGTGCTCTGCCGACTGAGAATCTAACGATATTATCTCTTGTGTGCTATTTTGCATTAGTATCAATGCTTTTAGACGTAATCTAATGATATTATCTCTTGCGCGCTATTCTACATTAGTACCCATTTCTTAATATTAAGTTTAATTCGACACTATATTAGCAGAGTGGGGAATGTGGATAGAAGATTGCGTTCTGCTAAGATTGGAAAAAGACAGTGGCCGAGAAAATCAGCATTAAAAAAGATCTTGTTCAACTTGCTGATTTTGCTCTTCCAATGAAAATAAAAGAAAGCTAAAAGATAGACAAATACTAGGATCTTGCCTGTGGCTGTAGAATATACCGACTGCACCTCTGCAAAGGGGCGTGATCATCCAAATGGAGCCTGGTGGCTTAGCAGTGCATGACATGCAACACCTTATTCTGGTCCTTACTTACAGGTCACGTCAACTCTTAGCACCTATACGATTGTCCCGACCCTATTGCGCTTATGGCGATCCCCTAACACTGTTTATCATATATGTGCTAGAAGGCGGTGACTGAGGGTCTTAGTGTCCTGGGTATGACTCTAAACTGCATCTAGTGGTGATGTTCCGATTCTGGAACTATGGGAGTGTGGAGTACCCCTTCATCGCCATTACTCCCAGATCCACCCTGACCCGGATTGGTAGTACCTGTTAGGGATAAATAGATTTAAAAAAATAGTTAAAAAATCTATACATATATAAAGGTCAATTGTGTATAAGTGTATGTCCGGATGAAACTTCGAAAATAAAACAATTAACAACAAATATATATATACATTCACTATCACCAGGGCTTGGTTTTTGAGCAAAAATAATGAAGATTCTAATTATATTTGATGTTGATTGATTGAATTAATCACCTCATTTATATTGTTGTATTTTTTAATTGTAAATTATTGAATTAAAATTTCTTATATTGTTATATATTTACGTGGGGATTTTATGGGGCATCCAGTGAGGATCTAACTTGTGATAAGTAATAATGGATCTGCGAGACTAACTTTTTAAAAAATCCCCCTCTACCCAGGCGACGCCGGGTAGCCGCTGCAAATGTGTTAAAAAAGAAGAAAAAAATGAGTTTTAAAAGAATTCGCATATTCAACAACAATGTATAAACCTAAACACGTCTTCGGTATGAATAAATTGAAATATATTCAGGGTGTTGTCGTTTTCAATCGTTCCTTTTCGGCCGATTTACTCTCCGGCCTTCTTCAAGTATATTGTCTATTTGTTTAACTTGTTATTCCCTTTATTTATACACTTTTAATTTTAATTTTTAACAGATCCAAGCAGACAAAAAGGGTTATTTCTTCTAAATCCACCATAAACAAAGGGGAACCACTCTTGACTGATAAATTATTTATTTATTTATTCATTGATCTACTAGGAAAAAAGAAGACGGGGTTAAGGTTAGGGTTTAGGGTTAGGGTTTAGGGTTAGTTTAATGGGAAAATAAATATATAATTTATCAGTCAAGAGTGGTTCCCCTTTGTTTATGTTGTAGTTATAGGGAAAAAAACACAAAAATACTCATCTAACACTGCTAGATTCTATCATTGATTGATTGATTTTAACGACATTTCAACATATCTTGGGTTATTTTATGCATAGAGGTTAGGGAATTGCGTTCATTGTTCGCTCATATTTACATTTATGTGTAGTTGTTTCTTAAATTTTTTGTTTTTGTTTTTGTTTTTTGGGGAGAGGTGCACACGGTCATATCGAATACGAATAATTATCATACAGATCTATTTGACCCATATATTATACCTTAACAGGTACTACCACTATGGGTCAGGGTGGACCTAGGAGTAGGTGCAATGGAGGGGTACTCCACACTCCACAAGTCTCCAGATTTTAAGCCTCACCATCAGATGCAGTTTAGTGTCATTATCAGGACACCCCTTTTTTGGAGAGTTCCTGCTCTACAGTCAGCGTACTCTAAGCTCCCTCGACAAAGTGATAGACTTTAGAAGGATATAGAAGAACATGAAAGGAGGCGCTCGTCGTGTTATGGTGATAGCCGTAGGAAATTGACTCGACGACCCGAGTTCAAATCCAGAACGAGGCTATTTGTATTTCACATAGCATACTAATATCCTTGGGAAAGGTATGTATCCAACTATTACCCCGCACCTCGGATATGAGTAAATAGTAGAGCAGAACGGGCTTTTTAACATCGCTCTGGCCGCCAGTCTAGGAGAAGGAATTAAAACCTGTTATACTACGCTTAAGAAATTAACCTCGTGTCGCATCCTACTCGTGCGGGGGGGGGGCATATACAAGGTGTGTCAAAAGAGTATTGAGTTTTTTTGTACTTTTTGACACACCTTGTATTCTGAAAAAATAATAACGTTCTATTCATTCTTCATTTCTATCTTGGTAAATACAGCTTTAAACTTGGTACTTTTTGGACACACCTTGTATTCTGAAAAAAAATAACGTTCCATTCATTCTTCATTTTTATCTTGGTAAATACAGCTTTAACCTTGGTACTTTTTTGACACACCTTGTATTCTGAAAAAAATAACGTTCCATTCATTCTTCATTTCTATCTTGGTAAATACAGCTTTAACTTGGTACTTTTTTGACACACCTTGTATTCTGAAAAAAAATAACGTTCCATTCATTCTTCATTTCTATCTTGGTAAATACAGCTTTAACCTTGGTATTTTTTGACACACCTTGTATTCTGAAAAAAATAACGTTCCATTCATTCTTCATTTCTATCTTGGTAAATACAGCTTTAACCTTGGTATTTGACACACCTTGTATTCTGAAAAAAAATAACGTTCCATTCATTCTTCATTTCTATCTTGGTAAATACAGCTTTAACCTTGGTATTTTTTGACACACCTTGTATTCTGAAAAAAATAACGTCCATTCATTCTTCATTTCTATCTTGGTAAATACAGCTTTAACCTTGGTATTTTTGGACACACCTTGTATTCTGAAAAAAAATAACGTTCCATTCATTCTTCATTTCTATCTTGGTAAATACAGCTTTAACCTTGGTACTTTTTTGACACACCTTGTATTCTGAAAAAAATAACGTTCCATTCATTCTTTCATTTCTATCTTGGTAAATACAGCTTTAACCTTGGTACTTTTTGACACACCTTGTATTCTGAAAAAAAAATAACGTTCCATTCATTCTTCATTTCTATCTTGGTAAATACAGCTTCAAACTTGGTACTTTTTGGACACACCTTGTATTCTGAAAAGAAAAATAACGTTCCATTCATTCTTCATTTCTATCTTGGTAAATACAGCTCTAACCTTGGTACGTTTTGGACACACCTTGTATTCTGAAAAAAAAATAACGTTCCATTCATTCTTATTTCTATCTTGGTAAATACAGCTTTAACCTTGGTACTTTTTTGACACACCTTGTATTCTGAAAAAAAAATAACGTTCCATTCATTCTTCATTTCTATCTTGGTAAATACAGCTTTAACCTTGGTACTTTTTTGACACACCTTGTATTCAAAAAAATCAATGAATGGAATGTTATTTTTTCAGAATACCTGAACATCACTTGAATCGAATCCAGTAACAGATTTACGAGCATCGTGAATCCTGAAATACAATCGAAGTTAAGCAACGATGAGCCTGGTCAGTACTTAGATGGGTGACCACTTAATGACTGCAGATACTGTAAGCAATTTGTGACCTATGTGATATACTAAAGAAAACTTAGTAAATAACAATGAGTTTGCTTGATACTAAAGTGGGTGAGGAGGCGCGCTCTGCGAAACGGTTATCGACGAAGGAAATGGAATTGGTAATCCGAGTTCAATTCCTGGACCAGGCGCTTTGCTCTTTTGAAAGGCATGAATCCATCTGTCAAGTATGAAGAGTGGTAAGGGGAGACCTGAAACCAACCAACCAACCAACCAACCAGTCGCAGATAATGAGGTCCCATTGTATAAAGTCCGAGACTGTTTTGTAGGTGAAACAGTTACAAATTAATCAGCGCTGCCAGCGGCCCGGGATTCGATCCCAGGTAATAAAAAAAAAGATTTTTCAAATGCCGATTTTCAAGGCGGGCAAGCAAGCTCACCTCCTTTCGATTCTAGCCCCAAAACCCCACCCCACCCCCTAATGCACACGTACTTCAGCGTTTGCGCCGCAAAAAGAAAGATGAAACGATGAGTCAAATATCTATTTTTAAGTAAGTATCGAATTTGAAACCCGTTAGTCCGGCAATATCGTTAATCCGGCAATTTTTATTTGGACTACGCGTGCGCGTCTCTCTCTCTCTGTGTGTGTGTGTGTGTGTGTGTGTGTGGTGTGTGTGTGTGTGTGTGCCGTAAAATCGATTTGCATATGAGTCACTTACGACATTCAGTTGGTAAGGGGCAGCAGCAACAGCAACAGCAGCAGCAGTAGTAGTTGTAGTTGTAGTAGTAGTAGTAGTAGTGTTAATGGCAAGCTGGGAGTGGTTGGCTTGTACACTCTCTCTCTCCTACTCTCTCTCTCTCTCTCTCTCTCTCTCTCTCTCTCTCTCTCTGTTTTTTTCTCTGTTTCTCTTTTTCTCTGTCTATCTCTTACTTTCTTCATCTCTCCCCCTCTTCCTCTCCCTGTTTCTCTTTTCCTCTGTCTGTCTCTGTCTCTGTCTCTGTCTCTGTCTCTGTCTCCCTGTCTCTCTCTCTCTTTCGCTCTGTATATCTATTTCTTTCTCCCTCTCCCCTCTTCCCTTCTCCCTCTCTTTCCCTCATTGTCCCCCTCTCTGATTCTCTTTCTTTCTGTCTACATCTCTCTCTCTCTGTCTCTTTCTCTGTCTCTGTCTCTCTCTGTCTCTCTCTCTTTCGCTCTGTATATCTATTTCTTTCTCCCTCTCCCCTCTCCTTCTCCCTCTCTTCCTCATTGTCCCCCTCTCTGATTCTCTTTCTTTCTGTCTACTCTCTCTCTCTCTCTCTCTCTCTCTCTCCCTCTCTCTCTCTTTCGCTCTGTATATCTATTCTTTCTCCCTCTCCCTCTTCCTTCTCCCTCTCTTTCCCTCATTGTCCCCCTCTCTGATTCTCTTTCTTCTGTCTACATCTCTCTCTCTCTCTCTCTCTCTCTCTCTCTCTCTCTCTCTCTCTCTCTCTCTCGCTCAGCTGATATACCATGCGGGCACACAATATTAACGTCCAATGAGTTTCCTTAGTAATCACTTAATATTATGAAGAGACTCAGTCGGTCATTGAATTACGCATGTGTGCACACATCGTGACGCCAATAAAAAGCGCCGTACACCACGCGTATACAATAGGGACTACATTTGCACACAGATGTACACGCGTTCTCCGAGACTCTCATACGCGTGCCTATTTCACACAGCGCAATTGCACGCACACGTGTACACACACACACACACACACACACATACATGCACTCACATTCACACATATATATTCTAATACCTATTGTTTATGCATATATGTGTGTGTTAGTATATATATATATATATATATATATATATATATATATATGATACATATATATATATATATATATATATATATATATATATATATATATATATATATATATATATATATATATACTAGCAAATATATGCACCCTCCAGGTGCAAGTATTTAAGTTTTAATATAATAAAATACTATATTAAATTAGAAAGGCTAATGAAACTAAATAGGAATACAGATAAAAAGATTTGAAACAGAGGCAGTATAATAAAAGATTTGAAACAGAGGGAGTATAATAAAAGATTTGAAACAGAGGGAGTATAATAAAAGATTTGAAACAGAGGGAGTATAATAAAAAATGGAACAACTGAAACTTACTCTTCCATCACTCTCGTCTTTCATTGTTATTTTTTCTAATTTAAGTATTTAGTTATAAGAGGAAGTAAAGAATAAAATGACAGTTATTTTATCTTGTTAATGGATTTAATTTAAGATTCATTGAAGAGATTTTTGCTTATATTCATTAAAATAAAACCAAACTGTTAGAAATCAATAATACTAATCACATATTTATTAAATTCGATTTTTTAATATTGATATGCAAATTAGCCTTCCCGTTCACATTGTAAAGCGCTATTTTGTTGTATATATAAATATAATTGCATGTTGTCAGTATGTAGACATAGTTAACAGTATTAATAATGTAAGACAATTTTATTAATAATTGAGGTTTATTTAAAATTAAAATCATGGAGAATGTGATGTCAATAACTAAGAGAATTGTGACTTGAGTAGGAATATAGTTTCGGTTACAGACAGAAAAACACACAATCTCCATTATAACAAGATATATATATATATATATATTCTGATACATATATATATATATATATATATATATATATATATGTATAAACACAGAGAGACAGAGTATAGAGAAGGGAGGGAAACAGAGATAGACAAAGACAGTGAGAGAAGGGGTGGGGGAGGGAGACTGTAATTCAAATAGCCAGTCACATGTATAAATTTCTCACAACAAAAAATTAAAGTTGATGATATATATATATATATATATATATATATATATATGCATGCGAAAAAACGTTGTCTAAACAGTGATGGAAATCTTTTTGAAAATCTGTATTAGCAGTATAAATACATACATATATATATATATACAGAGAGAGACAGACAGACAGATAGACAGACAGGATGAAAGCAACAAAGAGATTGACAGAGAGAAGGGAGATAGACAGACACAGAGATGAACAGAAAGAGAGAGAGAGAGAGGGGGGACAAAGAAAGAGAGGAATAGATAGAGGCAGACAAATAAATACTAGACAGGAAGAAAGAAAGAGAGAGAGAGATAGAGGATAAAGAAAGAGAGGGATGGATAGAGGCAGACAGATAAATACTAGACAGGAAGAAAGAAAGAAAGAGAGAGAGAGAGAGGGAGAGAGAGAGAGAGGTGGGAGAGCGGGTGTGCGCGCGTGTGCGTGTGTTTCAGACAGAGACAGTCACATGCCTAGACATCTAACAATAAAAGCCAAACACTGATAATAATCTATCGACAGTGACGGAATCTGTACGAATGGCCTAGTGGTAAAAGGAACAGCGTGCATAACAACGTGAACTGTTTATTTGTGGATCAAACGTGCACAACACACGTTTGATGCACAAATACATTTCTTTGGGAAAGGCATGAAACTTAAACCCGTTCATAATGTAATGGTTAGCCAACTAGTCTCGCAGACCCATTACTGAGGAATACCGAGTTCGATCCTAGCTAGATGCCTCGTAGTTGCAACCTTGTGTTTCATCCTACTCGTGGAGAACAGTTTGTGTAAATATTTACACTTTGCAATTAAGTAGAATCTGCATTCTGTTTGGCACTTTATATTACCTACTACTTCTTAATGGACCGGGGTAATTTATGAGGAAGTGCGTCCTGGTCTCCTGCCTCAAAAATTGCTACCCGGTGACTATTAAAATAACGACCCAGCTCAGTCTATTCAAAATTATCCATCTTCATATCTATCTATCTATCTCAATTTGTTCATATTTATCTACATTACTTTAAATACTAAGATTTCTTTTTTATTCGGGTTTGTTTAACGTCGTGTTTTTAGTTTAAATAAACAAGAATTACGACAAAAAAAGACCCATTACTGAGGAATACTGAGTTCGATCCTAGCTAGATGCCTCGTAGTTGCAACCTTGTGTTTCATCCTACTCGTGGAGAACAGTTTGTGTAAATATTTACACTTTGCAATTAAGTATAATCTGCATTCTGTTTGGCACTTTATATTACCTACTACTTCTTAATGGACCGGTCCTAAACGAAAAGATTGCTGCACGCGATATTAAACAATTCGTGAAGAAAGCATCCTACAAAAAAGCAGCTACACGGCCACTTGCCCTCTATTACACAAACCATCCGAGTGAGACGAACGAAACATACTGGGCACAGCTGGTCACAGCTGGAGAAGTAAGGACGAACTTATAAGTGACGTTCTCCAATTGAAATCTGCACAGAGGCACGCTAGTGTGAGCCGTCCAGCAAAGACATACAATCGATGCTATCCAGAGAGACACAAACAATCCGAGTGAGATGAACAAAACATGCTGGGCACAGCTGAAGAAGCAAGGACGAACTTATAAGTGACGTTCTCCAATTGAAATCTGCACAGGGGCACGCCAGTGTGAGCCGTCCAGCAAAGACCTACAATCGATGCTGTGTCGAGGGCATCCTTACATATGAATGATAGGGACGGATGGCGAGAGATTGTCATGGATATCCGTGCTACAAGCGCTACATGATGATGATGATGATGATGATGTGTTATATAGTCCTTATAAAACATCGGGTATATAATGGAAAGACAGACAGACAGATATATTAGAGATTATAGTTGGTAAGTAAAGTCCTCGTCGGGGTGGCCTAAAGTTGGTATCAACCAAACAGCGAGGGAGTCTATCCCCTTTTCACTAGCGCTTGACCAAGGAGATTGTTTTGGCATCGGAGATGGTGCGCCACACCTACCATCAGCTCTTTACTTTACCACACAAAACACTGTGCTACTCGTACGCTGAATTGGCGAGGGCCGGTATCGAACCTAGAACCTAGTTGATAATTTGTCTTATTTGGTAACTTCTGCTTACTGCTGGTTTCTGCTAACCCGTCTGGACGCCATGTTCCGTCTAGTGGGCTTCTGTTAAGTGTAGGTCTTCTTCTTTTTGCTGGGATGGGCTGGACATTGCTTGTTTTAACATTTAATTAATACAAGACAGCTTTAAGAAAGTCTTGAAAGGAACAAGTCATTGTGTCCCGATAATGTATTGGTCACACAAGATTAACACACTCCTATATACTCGAGAACAACATGCACAGTGTGAAACATGTCAAACACCATTGACTGTTAAACACTTATTCATGGAATGCATGATTTTTGCTCACATCAGAAACCGTTATTTTAATGCAAACAATATGAAAGATCTATTTGAAAATATCAACATGGAGGACATCCTGTCCTTTTTGAGGGAAATAAAATTATACCATAGAATAAAGACATGAACTTAATCAGTACCATACAACATGATCCATAATGGTGCTAATACATTGTTAAAAACAACTACTAAAAAGTATAAATATAAATACAAAACATATACTACTTCCTAACCGTTAGGCATGACATAACCCCAGACGTGTTGATATGCCGTTAAAATCAATGAACAAATCAACCCACCAACGAACAAGACTTGTTTGTTTCTTGATTAAGCTTTTGAGAATTAAGATGGTTAAAAATGACGTTCGGTGTGGATACAGACCCCACAAAATAATAATCGTGATGCAAATAGTATGACTAATAAAATCAAATTTTAGTTGAAACCTTTAATCAGGATTCTAAATAAACTCAAATGTATAAGAGACAAAAAAAAGATGCAATGTACTAAAATACAATAAAATGTTTTCATATTATTTTTAAATAACTGGACAATACCATAACACATTTCTGTGCAGATGTTATAATAAATGATAATGATACTGATTTATATAGATATTAAAAAGTTCCTACAAAAATTAAAAATGTGTCAATCAATATATCAATAGATGGAAATAATCATGAAATAATTTTGAAAACTGACCTAATTAGATGATATTTGATATCAGCATAAATAATAATAATAAATCAAATATATTTTGGGTTGTCTCCTTTAGATCATGTAAAAAAGAAGAAATCAAAAATAATGTATTTTCTTTTGGTATATTTTAATATACCAAATTTAATGTATATATATGATATTTTATATATATATATATAAATGTAATGATGTAATGTAATGATTGGAAATAAAGTGGAATAAAGCCGAAAGAGCCCAGTCCGCCCCACTATTTACCCATAGCAGTAGAGAGAATAATTGGATTCACGTCTTTCTCAAGTGTATTAGCGCTATGTGAAATGCAAACAACCTCGTCCAGGATTTGAACTCGTCTCGCCGTATCCGTTTTCTACACCGGTAATCATTACACCAAACCGAGATACTGAAATAGAACAGTGAAACACTATTAATTATTAATTATTAAATTCCTAAAATATGATTAGAAAACAGATATAGAAAGATTGTCTTGCGCCAGGTAAAAATCTTTTAATGGTAATGACTGTTCAAAAAGTAAATAGAAAAATATTCTTGTGTTTATAATAAAATCAAGTCGATTTATCTACGAGTGAGAAAAAGTATTGAGACTGAAGTTTCCCCACGTTTTTTTGGAGGGGGGTAATCTTAAAATTTAAAATCTAAATGAGCAAAAGTGATGATGACTAGATGTCTAGATTTCTGTCTGGATGTCTAGACTTCATCGAGATGAGTCAATGCTTTTTAATCAGTAGTCGCAATAGTTTTATTAGTTGTTGATAGATCGATCGATAAATAGATAAGATAGAAAGATAGATAGATAGTGAGAAATAGGAATAAACGTAGGAAATTCTGAGATATATTCATATATGTGTGTGTGTGTATATATATATTTGTGTGTGTGTATGTGTGTGTATCAATAAAATGATATATATATATATATATATATATATATATATATGTGTGTGTGTGTGTGTGTGTGTGTGTGTGTGTGTGTGTGTGTGTATACATGCATATATATATATAGAGAGAGAGAGACAGACAGAGAAACATATATAGATAGATAGAAGTATTGAGACTGAAGCTTCCCCCGTTTTTGGGGGCGGGGGGTAATCTTAAAATTTAAAATCTAAATGAGCAAAAGTGATGATGACTAGATGTCTAGATTTCTGTCTGGATGTCTAGACTTCATCGAGATGAATCAATGCTTTTGAATCAGGAGTCTCAATAATTTTCCATCAATTAATATATTGATTGTCACATGTTTAATTACTTTTTGTAGGAGAGCTAAAAACAAAATCTAGATTAGGTTTCAAAAGGGACTCTTTCCTAACACATTTCAAACTTGTGCAAAAACTTATTTTCAAAGTAAATTTTAAAAAAAGATAAAATAGTATGATCTATGGAGAATATATTGACTAGTAACATGACTTGTAACATAATCGGCTGGTCACATCAACCCCTAGCACCTATATGATTTTCCCAACTATTGCCCTTATGGCAAGCCCCAACCCCTTTTTATCATATGGGTGCTAGAAAGCAGTAGCTGAGCGTCTACATGTCCTGGGAATGACGTTAAATTCTATCTGATGGTGAGCTTCCAGTCCTGGAGGTTTGGGGAATGTGGAGCACCCCTTCATCACCATTGCTCCCTGGTCCACTCTGACCCGGAGTGGTAGTACCTGTTAGGGTCCCATCTATGGGTTAAATAGAAAAATGTATCTATAAAAAAATTGTATTATCCATTAAGAATTTATTTATTTCAAAACTTTATCGGCATTAAATGACCTACTGAGGTTGATATGCCGTAAAACAAAACAAAACAAACCAAATTGTAACATAAAGTTATTCAGTTGGAATATTTGACTAGAGGTGCGTACGCGGTGACCTAAATTACTAATAAATTACAACTAACCTAGTAATTACTAATAATCTTTAGTAATAGGCTTGTTAGTGATCCTCAATAATTAACTAATTAACAACTCTACTACCAAATATGGTTAAAGCGGCTTGCCAAATATTTGATCACTTACCAGATTTAGACCGCCCTGTCGGCGTGTCATTAGAATACACCGACTGTACCTCTGCAGAGTAGTAAGACCCCCCACACACACACACACAGAGGGGCCACCTGTTGGCTGTGGGTGGTGACCCTTGATGCTTAATGATAGCACCCAGGTGGCTGAGCAGTCCATGACCTGCAACACTCCACTTAGACCCTTATTTACGCTAGACGGACGGTCGGAGAGGACCCCTCTGATCAATCGGCTGGTCATGTCAAGATCTAGCACCTATATTATTGCCCCAACCCTATTACCCGTATGGCTAACTACAACCCTTTTTACTCTATGGGTGCTAGAAGGCGGTGACTGAGGGTCTTCATGTCCTGGGAATGACGTTAAACTCTATCTGATGGTGAGGTTCAAGTTCTGGAGGTCTGGGGAATGTGGAGCACTACTTCATCGCCATTGCTCCCTAGTCCACTCTGACCCGGAGTGGTAGTACCTGTTAGGGTCCTATCTATGGGTTAAATAGAAAAATGGGTTTATAAAAAGAATTGAGTATCCATTAAGAAATCCTTCTTCAGCGATGGACCTATTATCAAATGTCCCAAATTCATTGTCTTTCCAAGGCTAAAGAGTTCCAAATACCCTATTATTATTTATAGCTAAGTCCGTGTTAAATGAACGGAAACTGTTCCAAACAGAGTTTGAACTCCGTTCACCGATTCCATTATTCGTATCATTAAATCAATACTTCTCAACCTTTTTTTTTTACCTATTGACCCCCTTTTAATCCTATTTTACTTTGGTGGGTCCTTCCCCCATAGCCATTCGTTGTTTAAAAATCCCATTGTATTTTAATAGTTAAATACATTTTACTTACCTGGGTCCCCAAAAAATGTTATATGGTCCCCGGGGGTCGATATGGACCCCAGTTGAGAACCACTGCATTAAATCATCACATTACCCCCCCACCCCACCCTACTCTTTGCAAGTATTAAATCAAAATTGCCACAAACTTACCGCGTGTTATTTGTCTGAAAAAGGCAGGAGGAAACGTTGTATATATAGCAATAAAGATGAGGATAACAGTCCGAAAAATCTAAATAATTTAAATCATCAAGCTCCATCTAAAAAAAATCAGCAAAGAAACACCTGAAGTAGGCCGTAAGAAACGTCGGCCGAAACGTTGTGTATATACCAATAAAGATGAGGACAACAGTCCGAAAAATCTAAGTAATAAAAACTTACACGTATGTATTACGAGCAGGACGTGACACAAGCGATGTACAGCTGGTTTGAATTCTGAGTTTTCCTTCTCCTAGGTAGGTTGCTTTACCAAGAGTAAATAACCTAGTCTGATTTAGATAGAACAAATTGATATATATATATATATATATATATATATATATATATATATATATACATGCCCCCTCGTACGAGAAGGATGTCACACAAGGTCAATTTCTTAAGCGGAGTTTAACAGGTTTGAATTCAGACTTTTCCTTCTAGACTGGCTACATAGCCATTGTTAAAGAGCTCAGTCCGCCCCACTATTTACCCCTAGCTGTAGGGAGAATAATTGGAGTCACACCTTTCCCAAGTGTATTAGCGTTATATGAAATGCAAACAACTTCGTCCAGGATTTGAACACGTCTCGCCGTGTCCGTTTTCTACGCCGGTAATCATTACACCAAACAGAGATACTGAAATAGAACAGTGGAACACTATAAATTATTAATTATTAAATTCCTAAAATATGATTAGAAAACAGATATAGGAAGATTGTATTGCGCCAGCTTTCTAAATGTTACTTGAGATCCCAGCGTGGAATAAAGCCGAAAACTCCCCCGGTAAAAATCTTTTAATGGTAAAGACTGTTCAAAAAGTAAATAGAAAAATATTCTTGTGTTTATAATAAAATCAAGTCGATTTATCTACGAGTGAGACTGAAGCTTCCCCCCCCCCTTTTTTTTGGTGTGATAAAATTTAAAATCTAAATGAGCAAAAGTGATGATGACTAGATATCTAGATTTCTGTCTGGATGTCTAGACTTCATCGAGATGAGTCAATGCTTTTTAATAGTCTCAATAGTTTTATTAGTTGATAGATTGATCGATAAATAGATAGATAGATAGATATAGAGGAAACGTAGGAAATAAATATATATATATGTGTGTGTGTATATTTTGTGTATGTGTGTGTATGTGTGTTTATCAATAATGATATATATATATATAATATATATATATATATAGAGAGAGAGAGAGAGAGAGACAGACAGAGACAGACAGACAGACAGACAGAGAAACATATATAGATAGATATAAACCGATAATTATATATGTGTGTGTATGTGCGTGTGTGCGTGTGTGTGTATGGTAATATGTGCTTAATTGAAGTCGTACCTAATTTTTAGTAATTAAAAATAATTAATTAATTAGGCGGGCATACCTATTCAAATGTAAGGAAAAATCAATCTCTGTATGTACATTTCGGCCTATTAGGTACGACTTCAATTAAGCACATATTCTCCCAAAAATTGTCGGCTAAAAAAAGCCATATCATAAACACATTACTGTGTATTTACTTCTCATATATATATATATATATATATAGAGAGAGAGAGACAGACAGACAGACAGACAGACAGATAGACAGAGACATAGATAGATAGATAGATAGATAGATA
>CM042162.1:91164822-91187322 GCA_023376005.1 Doryteuthis pealeii
GCGAAATGGTTAATTATTGAAACACACATTTCTGAATCCGGTGATCTTCAAACAATATTCCTCATGGAAAAAAGACATTTCATTGAAAGTTAACTGATTTTTTGTGAATAATTTTGATTTTTCGGACTGTTGTCCTCATCTTTATTGTTGTATGTATAAACACAACGTTTCGACCGCGCTATCTTCCGGTGCTCCCTGTGTATCAAATTTATTTGTATCAAATCAAAATTATTCACCTCAAGAATTATCTCGAAACACAGACAAATAAGATTTTTTGTTAATGTAAAGTGTTAATATTTATTCAGCTCTGTTTAGTCTGACCCACGGGCCCTACCCCAGGGTTGCTGATAATTCCCACTAATTCTTAGGGTCACCGATCTAGGTACAGAACTTCGGTGATCTGGTGGAACCGGTATTTTTAACGTGGTATTGTTGAAAACAAACTGAAAAAAGCTCTAGGTATACTACGTCTACCTGCGGGCTGTAGGCATTTCTTTCTTTCTTTCTTTCTTTCTTTCTTTCTTTTTATTTCTGCACGTTCTTTCCTTTCTTTTTTTCTTTCATTTGTTTTTATCATTCATTCGTTCCTTAATTCTTTCTTTTTCTTTCTTCTTTCTTTCCTTCATTCTTTTTATCTTCTTCATTTTGCTTTCATTCGTGTATTTTCTTCTTTCTTTTTATTGTGCGTTCATTCATTTATTTCATTCTTTCTTTTGTCATTTCTTTCTTTCATATTTCATTCAAAATCTTTCCTTTTCATTCGTATATTTTTCGGTTAAAATTGCAAATCGTCGTCAAAATTAAAACGGAAAAATTTGGCTTGGGCATAGATTTTAATGAATTTAATTATTACCAAGGACACGATTTATGTTATTTTTTACTTAAATTTTAATCGTTAGTTGTGTTTTTTACCGTTTTTCATTGGACGTTATTTTCCTACAGATGAACGCAAGAGAACTAATTTTTAAGGGAGATGAATATTTTCCGAGAATTTATCAACATAAAAAACACTGATTATTTTACTTTTGGTCATCCATACTTAAGAAAAGCATGCGTCGCCTGTAATATTGAAATAGAAAGTACGTTTTTTGTTTGTAGATGTTTATTAATTCTGACTCGTCTTATCATTTATCTGTTTTATTTTATCTATTTTTTCCTTAAACACAACTAACGGTTAAAATTTAAGTTAAAGATAACATAAATCGTGTCCGTAGTAATGACCGCTCTGTTGGTGGGGCGTTAGAATGCACCGACTGCACCTCTGCAAGGGGTTAGACTCCCCTAAAGGGGCCACCTGTTGGCCGTGGGTGGCGACCCGTGATGCTTAAGGACGGAGTCTTGGTGGATGAGCAGCCCATGACCTGCATCACTCCACTTACTTAGGCGAGACGGCGGTTGGGGAGGCCCCTCTGATCAATCGGCTGGTCACGTCAAGCCTTAGCACCTATATGATTGTCCCAACCCTATTGCCCTTATGGCAAGCCCCAACCCTTTTTATCGTATGGGTGCTAGAAGACCGTGGCGGAGGGTCTGCATGTCCTGGGAATGACGTTAAACTCTATCTGATGGTGAGGTTCCAGTTTTGGAGGTTTGGGGAATGTGGAGCACCCCTTTATCGTCATTGCTCCCTGGTCCACTCTGACCCGGAGTGGTAGTACCTGTTAGGCGCTTTCTTTCTTTCTTTTTCATTTCTATCTTTTTCATTTCTTTCTTTTTCATTTCTTTCTTCCTTCTTTTCTTTCTTTTTTTCATCTTTTCAATTCTGTCTTTCTTTCTTTCTATTATACATTTTTCTTTATCTTTTCTTTTTTTTAATTTTTTTTTTTTTTTTTTCATCTGTACGTTCATTCATCATTCGTCTTTTTTTTCTTTCCTTCTTCCGAAAGATTGAGGAAATACTCCAATAACAACAAACTTCCGGGTACTTAGTCGTCTTTTACCAGACAGCTTTCTAGTTAGGTAGAACATACAGTATCGAGTTCGCTTCTCACTGAGTGCACAACACGCGGTTTTATGTTTGTATAAACTAAATTTAATCAATAATCAATGATCCCATGTCCATGCTACCTTAACTATCTATATAGATAGATAATTTTTTTAGTATTGGAGGATTGGAAATAAAGTGCTCGATTACGGGTGAAAAAGATGTATTTATTTAATAAGAATACAAAAATTTGGACCACACAAATACACGCATGTATAAATGAATTGGCATTCTTGTATTTCTTAACGGACGAGTTGTCTTGATGATAAGTGGCTAACACACTGCTTTGAAACCAGTGGTGACAATCTCACCATAAATGTATTGTACACTATTATAAATGAGTATATTATATATATATATATATATATATATATATATATATATATATATATATATATCGCATATTTTAGCGGCAAGGTTATTATTTACGCTGGTTTTGTAGAACCATATTTATTTAACAAAACCTGCTTAAATAATATATATATATTTTACCAACCCCTCCGCACGAGCAGGATACGACACAAGGTCAATTTCTTAAGCGGGTTCAACAGGTTTGAATTCGGAGTTTTCCTTCTCCTAGACCGGTTACCTAGCCATGGTTAAAGAACCCAGTCTGTCCTGCTATTTACCCATAGCTGGAGGAGAGTAGGATTCATACCTTTCCCAAGGGTATTAGCGCTAAGTGAAA
Organism: Doryteuthis pealeii; assembly: GCA_023376005.1. Lineage (NCBI taxonomy): Eukaryota > Metazoa > Mollusca > Cephalopoda > Myopsida > Loliginidae > Doryteuthis > Doryteuthis pealeii. The sequence goes on from CM042162.1 coordinate 91,167,495, forward strand.
TGCAATTACCACGTCCAGGATTTGAACTCGGTGCGACGAAATAATATATAGGCACACACACACACACACACACACACACACACACACACACACACACACACATACACATACATATACGTACACATGAAATAGACTAAGATGAATCATTTAAAGAAATTTTCTTATGAACATATCCGGAAGAATTTTTGTCGGATTTTATTTTTACCGAGCCGAAACGTGCCTGTTGCTGCCGCCGATTCATCTTCTTCATGGCGGAAGAAGGAAGGAAGGACAATTCTCTGGCGGCCGGAACAAATAAACTTACCTCAAAACAATCAAAAGCAACAGACGATTTCACATCTTCAGAATTAATTAATCCTATCTTCTCTTCAGAGCTTCGATAAATCAGTAATTATATTTCATTAAAGAATATAATTACTTTTGTTTTGTTCTCTATACGCATCGTTTATGTTGTATGTATGAAGAAAGGAAATTATCTTTTCAATAATAGAATTCATACGAGTAGTAGTAGTAGTAGTAGTAGTAGTAGTAGTAGTAGTAGTAGTACAGCTAGAGCGGAAACTGTATTTCCCTGGAACGGGAATTGTAGTAGTCGTTGTCTTCGTATCAGAAGTGGCACTGTGAGAGAAATCATGATGCTTGTCTTACCTTGTCTGATATTGTCAGAAATAGCAGCTGATTTTCACATGTAAGCGTAGTTTTAGCTACGGAACAAGACCAAAACCGATACAATATATATATATATATATATATATATATATATATATATTATATATGCGTGTGTGTGTGTGTGTGTGTGTGTGTGTGTGTGTGTGCCTTTGGAACGGTCTCTGGAGTCCGGGAAAAGAATTTGGGCGAATTGGAAATCAGAGGAAGAATCGAGACCATCCAAATTACAGCACTGTTAAGATCGGCTAGAATACTCAGAATCGTCCTGGAGACCTGAGGAGACTTGCTGTCACTCAGCCTCCAGTGAACCACCGGCTACGGCAGGTGGGAAAAACTAAATAATAATAATAATAATAATAATAATAATAATAGGGAGTAAAATGGAGGAATTAAATGCGAAAGTATGTAGAAAAATAGAAATACACGAAGTGTTCCAAAAGATGAATTTTTTCTTGATGCTAATATCGACGCTATAACGTTTCGGTTTTTGCAACCTTCATCAGGATGGTGAGATTTTGTGTGGAGATGGTAGGAGACTTGTGGCGTTTGAGAAATGCTGTTCGTATGCGAAGAAGGAGTGGGGGTTATCAGTGTCAACTAGGGTAGATTTCTGTATGCATTGGTAGACCTTGATACCAGCTGCTCTTCTTTTTTTTAATAAATATATCTAAGCGTAGTTTTAGCAGGGAACAAGAAGAAACGGATAAAACATAGATAGAAAAAGACTGTTAGTATTATCTGTATTATTCGGACTATTTTCCCCATCTTCATTGTTATTTGTACAAGTCCCGAGTCCGACAAGAAATACCCGAAGAAGGCCGGAGGGCATATCGACCGAAACGTTGTACAAATAACAATGAAGATGAAGACAATAGTCCGAATAATGCAGATAATACTAATCATCAAGCCTCATCTCAAACATTCAGAGAAAAAGACTGTTGTTCCGATCTTACAAGTTGGAAACAGGTTCGGAGCGTACTACCACCAACCCCCACCCCGGACCATGGGGAGCATTGTACTTACCTCGTACCTCACCTGTACGGGTTAGGCACAAGGCCCTATTAACGTGGGACCACCCACAAACCGAAGCTTATGGGTGGCTGTTGAAAAATTGCGTTGATCCCTTCGGCATTTACCTCAAGGGGGCGCCTCAGGCACTGGGCAATAAACCATTATCATTCATCATGTCACGCTAGCATCACGGATATCAATGACGACCTCTCGGTAACCGTCCCTTTAATTCATTGCCCCCAGGAGGTCCTCTGCGCAGCATCAAGTATCCGTGCAGAGCTGGTAAATGTATGTCTTTGCTGGGCGACCTACACTCGTGTGTCCGTGTGCTGGTTTCCACAGAAGAACGTCGCTTATGAGTTTGTTGTTGTTTCTCCAGCAGTGTCCATAATGTCTTTTCATCTCATTCGGATGGTTTGTGTGATAGGGAAAGTGGTCGTACAACTGCTTCCTTGTGGGGTGTTGTTTCCACGGTTTGTTTAAGACCGCACGCACATTCTTTTGCAGTTCCCACCTAGCTTATTCTCTAGGGGGGGGGTGTTAAGGTCCAAGTGGTGCAGTCATACAGTAGCACTAATACAACTACGATTTGGAAGAATTGTCGCTTTAACCTGATAGTGACATTGGATTTCCATATTCTATTGATAGCCGACAATGCCTTCTCTATGTGTGAATATGTATATATATATTTACCAACCCCTCCGCACGAGCAGGATGCGACACAAGGTCAATTTCTTAAGCGGAGTTCAGCAGGTTTGAATTCAGAGTTTTCCTTCTCCTAGACCGGTTGCCTAACCAAGGTTAAAGACCCCAGTCTGCCCTACTATTTACCCATAGCTGGAGGGAGAGTAGGATTCATACCTTTCCCAAGGATATTAGCGCTAAGTGAAATGCAATTACCATGACCAGGATTTGAACTCGGGGCGACGAGTCCATTTCCCATGACTTTAACCATTACACCACGCGCTTCCTAAAGTGAATATGTATATATGGTTTTGGTTTGGTTTAGTTTGTTTTGTTTTACGACATATCAACCTCAGTGGGTCATTTAATGCCGATAAAGTTTTTAAATAAATACATTCTTAATGGATACTCAATTTTTTTTAATAAATACATTTTTCTATTTAACCCATAGATGGGACTCTAACAGGTACTACCACTCCGGGTGAGAGTCAATCTGGAGTCATGGTGATGAGGAGTACTCCAAATTTCCCAAACCTTCAGAAGTGAACCTCACCATTAGATAGAGTTTAACCTCATTCCCAGGACATGAAGACCCTCAGGCCACCGCCTTCTAGCACTATTATGTGATAAAAATGGTTGGGCAATCTTAGGTGCTAAGGCTTTACATGCCAACGATTGATCGGAGGGGCCTCTCCGACCGCCCGTCTAGCCTAAGTAAGGTCTAAGTGAGTGGTCTAACTTGCATGTCATGGATTGCTCATCCACCAGAATTCCGTCCTTAAGCATCACAGGTCGTCACCCACAGCTAACAGGTCCAATTGAGCGGTCTTTACTGTTCTGCAGTCCATGTATTCTAAAGCCTCAGACGACAGGGCTTTGTATACATTATATATTACCACCCCTCTGCACAAGCAGGAAGTGACACAAGGTCAATTTTTTAAGCGGAGTTCAACAGATTTGAATTCAGAGTTTTCCTTCTCCTAGACCGGTTGCCTAACAAGGTTAAAGAACCCAGTCTGCCCTACTATTTATCCATAGCTGGAGAGAGAGTAGGATTCATACCTTTCCCAAGGGTATTAGCGCAAAATGAAATGCACATTATCACATCCAGGATTGAACTCGGCGCGACGAGTCCATTTCCTATGACCAATTTTTGAATGCAATCTCTGGTGCAGTGACTGCAAACAAACAGTGATGCTTGTTGGAGTTGCTGTTGTCTCTCCTTCCTTTTGGCTCTCTTTTCTGCAATGGCTACTTTCCTCTCTTTCTTTTACTCATTCTCGTTCCTTGTTTGACGAGGAGGCTCAGGTTGCACTGTCTTTTGCACAAGCCTCCCATGTGTTGGTCTCGATGTGGCATGTCTTGATGTCCGTCTTGCGGACATCTTTAAAGCGCAGGCATGGTCTCCCTACCGGTCGGGTGCCTCTACTAATTCACACTTCAGTAGGTCTTTGGGATGCGCCTTTGTCCATCCTCCTGACAGTGACCATATATATATATATATATATATAATATATATATATGTGTGTGTGTGTGTGTGTGTGTGTGTGTGTGTGTCGAGTTAAACAAAAGGCACGTCTCCTGTTTAACGGTTTTATTGATAATCTTTTCATTTTCTGGCCAACGTTTTTAATATTTGGATGGAAACTAATTCGTGGATTAGTCTACCGAAGTTATATCCATGGACTTGTGGACTAATCCACGAATTCCATCAAATATAAAAAATTGGTCAGAAAACTTGAAAAGATCATCAATAAAATCGTTAAACAGAGACGTGCCTTTTGTTTAACTCGACACACACACACACACACACACACACATATATATATATATATATATATATATATATATATTATAACTAGCAAATATATCACCTCCGGTGCAAGTATTTAAGTTTTATATGTAATGAAATATCATATTAAATTAGAAAGTCTAATAAGAATGCAGATAAAAAGATTTGAACAGAGTGGGGTATAATAGAAGAATAGAAATGAAACTTACTCTTCCATCACTGCCGTCTTTCCTTGCTGAATTTTACTTATTTAACTATTTAGTTAAATTAGGAAATAAAGAATAAAATTACACTTATTTTTTTCTTGTTAATGGATTTCATTTAAGATTCATTGAAGGATTTTTGCTTATATTCATTAAATAAACCAAACAGTTAGAAATCAATAATACTAAGCACATATTTAATAAAATCACATTTTTTAATATCAATATGCAAATTAGCCTTCCTGTTCACACTGCAAACCGCTATTTTTTTTATATATAATACAATTGCATGTTATGTCTCGCACACGGGGGGAGTGCTATAATATAACGGCGTCGATCCCAGGGGGCCATCCCCCAGGCAACACCTGCCCCTCGATTTAAAGGGCAGGCTGGGTTTATTGCCAGTGCCTGAGGCGCCCCCTTGAGGGGAATGCCGACGGGATCGACGCAATTTTTCAACTGCCATTCCATGGGCTTCGGCTCGTGGGTGGTCCACGTTAATAGGGACTTTGTGCCTGACCCGTACAAGTGGGGTACGCGGTAAATATCGTATGTTAGCCCCGCCCAACTGGGGAGTGCTATAATTAACGGCGTCGATCCCAGGGGCCATCCCCCCAGGCAACACCTGCCCTCGAATTTAAAGGGCAGGGCTGGGTTTATTGCCCGTGCCTGAGGCGCCCCCCTTGAGGGGGAATGCCGACGGGATCGACGCAATTTTTTCAACTGCCATTCCATAGGCTTCGGCTCGTGGGTGGTCCCACGTTAATAGGGACTTTGTGCCTGACCCGTACAATGGGGTACGCGGTAAATATCGTATGTAGCCCGCCCAACGGGTGGGGAGTGCTATAATTAACGGCGTCGATCCAGGGGGCCATCCCCCCAGGCAACACCTGCCCCCTTGATTTAAAGGGGCAGGGCTGGGTTTATTGCCAGTGCCTGAGGCGCCCCTTGAGGGGGAATGCCGACGGGATCGACGCAATTTTTCACCTGCCACTCCATGAGCTTCGGTTTGTGGTGGTCCACGTTAATAGGGACTTTGTGCCTGACCCGTACAAGTGGGTACGCGGTAAATACAGTATGTAGATATGGACAACACTAATAAAAAGGTGAATCAATTTTATATAATTGAGGTTTAAATATGAATAAATCATGAAGAATGTGATGTAAATAACTATGTTAATTGTGACTCGATTAGTAATATAGTTTCGGTTACAGATAGAAAAACACACAATCTCCATTATAATAAGATATAGAGAGCCTGCAGATTTAGTTTATTTTTTTATCCTTAACCTTTATTTCTCATTTTGTAACAATCTTTTAGCTGAACAATATTGTAAATTATCCACTTTTCAATATAAAACAAACAAGTGTATTTTCGTTCTACTAAGCAGCTCATAGCACTTAACTGACGACGGATTGAGACGAGTTATCTTGTACGAGGCAGCCACAGGTTAAATGTCTATATCGTATATCAGCGTTGAATGAGTCACGGCTAAAGAAATGAAGCGTTGATAAATAGCAATTGATGCTGCGATAACATCATCTGTGACAAGTGCGCATGATGTTTAGTTTAAGATGGTGGAATGTTAAAAAGTCTCATTGAAATTATGGAAGTTCGAGTCTTCGCTCGAAAATAATGAAGGGATTCACGAGGTACCACCAATTTTTCCTGTGAAATTTATCCCTCCTATATTTAACACAATGAAACTTGCATAAACGTTAATATTATCTCATTAAATTCTTTGTCCATTGAAAGAAGAAACATTAAACTAACTCCTGATGATTTTTTAAAAATTTCAGCTTACGGAAATAATGAAAATTATGAACGAAAAACAATGTTTACATTTTTGCACGTTAACTCAATTGAAATTTAACGTAGCCAAAACAAATTATGACTAATTTTTTAAAACTTCTATGAAAAATCAATTAATAGTCCAATTTTTACGAAAATTTCATAATTACTTACCTTTTGATGAAATATGTCTGAAATAATTTCTTTTATATATTTAGGGGAAATATCTTTTTACGAGTACTACCCCCTCCCTTTATTTTATTTTATGAAATATGAAAAAAGGAACCACAAAAAACGATTTTTACTTTTTTCTATAAAGACAAGAATCTGAATAATTATATCAGAAGATTTTTTATAAGTTTCCAATGCGAAAGTTCTTTTTAGCAAAAAGAACCATGAATACAGAATTTTGCTAAAAAATATCGATACAGAAACTAACCGTGTTGATAAAACGGACTGTTTTACTTATTTTCTAGATAACGGTGAGTAATTTTTCCCCAATCGGATAATTTGATCTTTGAATTAACTGTTTTTTTTGTAACAACACTTGATGTTTCTTTTTTGCGAGATTTTTTTTAAGTTCAAAAAAATTTCTCTCTCTCATTATGGCCTAAACTGATCACGTGACCTATTTTGTGTACCTAGGATTCACACAAGGTTTAACACCCGCTGGTTGAGCAAGGAAATTCAAATACTGCCTGTAGACCGGCCTGATAGCTTAGCTCTTTGATTCAGTTACATCGTATAATACCGGTGGTATTTATTTTCCCCAACGCCGTAGCATCGTTTACCGAAGTGGTTGGTTGGTTGGATTTTACGGCATGTCAACCCTTGTTGGGTGATTTTATGCGAAGACGTTTTGTTTTACTTATATTTGTTGGTATTCAGTGTTTTTTTTTTGTTTTTTTTTTTTAAACTCAATTTTTTAAAACACATTTTAATACTCATTTTTCCATTTGACCCATAGATGGGGCCCTAACAGGTACTACCACTCCGGGTCAGGGTGGACCTGGAGTAATGGCGATGAAGGGGTACTTCACTCTCCCCAGAGTTCCAGAATTGGACATTAAAACAGTCAGTCACCGATCTTCTAATACATATAAACCGGTTGGGGCTGCCATAAGGGCAACAGGGTTGGGACAATCATATAGGTGCAAGGGCTTTTTGATCGGAGTGAGTCTTCGCCCACCCGTCTAGTCCATCTAAGGGCTAATGTCTTGCATGTCATGGACTGCATCGCATTTGCCGCCAACAAGGGACTTAATTGGGAGGATTTTATCCTCTGCAGGAGGGGCGGTCGGTGTATTCTACAGCTCTAACCGACCGGGTGACCTGTAGAGTGGCCTAATAGCTTATATATATATATGAGAGAGAGAGAGAGAGAGAGAGAGAGAGAAGAGAGAGAGAGGAGAGAGAGAGTATAACTAGGGTAGCGAAGACATGAACTCGGAAAACTTGAAACTATATAACTGAGAAAATTATTATATATATATTTACCAACCCTTGCACGAGCAGGATGTGACACAAGGTCAATTTCTTAAGCTGAGTTATAAAAAAAAATTGATTTAGAGTTTCCTTCTACTAGACTGGTTGCCTAACCCAGGTTAAAGGGCCCAGTCTACCCTACTATTTATCCATAGTGGAGGGAGAGTAGGATTCATAGCTTTCCCGAGGGTAATTAGCGCAAAGTGAAATGCACATTACCACATCCAGGATTTGAACTCGGGGCGACGAGTCCATTTCCTATGACTTTAACCATACACCACGCGCTTCCTACGAGAAAATTTTATATAAGAATAGTTACTTGAAACTACAATTGTCTACGAAGTGTTTTATAACAGTTTATAGCGTACAAAAAAAATGACAATGAATTTGTAAAAAATAAAATAAAATGAGAAAACTATCTAACTAAAGGGTGTCCACAAACGTCTGGGTACATGAGTGATTAACACATACTTTTAAAACAAAACAATTCTATTTAATTATTTAGCTCAGTCGGTAGAGCGTCCGGCTAGAAACCACAAGGTTCCTAGTTCGATACCGGCCCTCGCCAACTCAGCATTATGAGTAGCACAGGGATCTGTGCGGTAAAGTAAGAAGCTGATGGTAGGTGTGGCGATCCACCTCAGACGCTAAAATAATCTCCTTGGTCTAGCTAGTGAAAAGGGGATAGACTCCCTCGCTGTCTGGCTGATACCGACATTAGGCCGCCCCGACGACTTTACTTTACTTTTACTTATAATGTTAATAAATAATATTTTCAATATGATTTCCATCATTTTCTTCTTTAGACAGAGCCATTATTTAATCTGGGTAGAAAAAATAACATAAATAAAACAATAGTGAAATCTCCATGTACCCAGACTTTGTGGATACCCTGTAAAACCCCCACCCCAAAGCAATCTGAATTCCAAGATTCTATTTTTTTAAAAAGAATCAATCCCATAAACTCAAAACCATAAACAAACTGATACAATTAACCCTTGTAATAAGTAATTCAGATTACCTCCCTTATTTTGTGATTACCTCCCTTTGGAGAACTCTCCGGTGAATACTAGACTATATAAACTTTCAATAAGTGTACCAATTATTCTAAGTGAAATAAAGCTTCACAGAGTCTATCGGTGTTATCGTTTGTCATTACAACTTCTTTGATTAATTTTTGATGAATACTAGACTATATAAACTCTCAATAAGTGTACCAATTATTCTAAGTAGAATAAAGCTTCACAGAGTCTATCGGTGTTATTGTTTGTCATTACAATCCCAAACAAAAAAAAAACTTGCACAAACCGGTTTTTCCTGTCATAATCCCCCATTTTCCCATTAACCCAGGAGTGGCACATGGGCATGAAATTGACATCACGCTGTGTTAATTTCTATGTCCACAGTTTTATATGTGTGTAGAAAAGGGATAGATTCCCTCACTGTCTGGCTGATACCGAATTCAGGCCACCCGACGACTTTACTTACTTTACGTTCTGTCCCAGATATTGGTTTGGTTTGTTTTAATGGCATATCAACCTCTATGAGATATTTAATGCCAAAGTCATCTGTATGTAGAAGAACATACGCCGAGTTGGCAAGGGCCGGTATCGAACCAGGAACCTTGTGGTTCCTAGGCGAACGCTCTACCGACTAAGAGGGAGAATAGTTGGATACATACCTTTCCTACGGGTATTAGAGCTATGCGAAATGCGAATAGCCTCGTGTAGGATTTGAGTTCGAGTTGATGCGTCCATTTCCTCCGGGAGAAACCAGTACACCACGTACATTGATATCACTAGTACAAAATAAAAAGACACCCTCCGGGCGATGTAAAAATAGATTTTGGAAACATATTGCCTGAGGCGTGGGAGTAAAAAATTCAATGCCAGTGAGTTTGTACCCTAAGTAAGTAAAATCATCAAATTCATTAAAGGATTAAAAAATAAAACAATTTGAAATGTAAACTTTAAATATGTATCAAAATAAAACAAACTATATATAGATATATAATACCAGTCATATATTTATTAAAACTTGTTTTAAAAAACAATAAGGACAGTCTAATGTTGCATGTTCAAATTTTGAGTGTATTTATTCTATGTTATGACGATTTTGGGTAATGTGACGTAAACAGTGACGTAATTTTTGTTACAGACAAAAACCGGAAGCGAATCTCCATTATCAATAGATGTGCAAAAAACTCTAGCGCTATGTGAAATTGTAGTAGTAGTAGTAGTAGTAGTATGTGTGTATGTTTACCCAACCCCTCTGCCACAAGTAGGATGTGAAATAAGTCAGGTTGTAGTAATATATATTTACCAACCCCTCCGGACGAGCAGGGTGCGACACAAGGTCAATTTCTTAAGCGGGGTTCAACAGGTTTAAATTCAGAGTTTTCCTTCTCCTAGACTGGTTACCTAGCCATGGTTAAAGAGCCAAGTCTGTCCTGTTATTTACACATAGCTGGAGGGAGAATAGGATTTATACCTTTCTCAAGGGTATTAGCGCTATGTGAAATGCAAACAGCTTAGTCCAGGAATTGAACTCGGGTTGACGAGTCCATTTCCTATGACTCTACCCATTAGACCACGCGCCTCCATATCCATTGATATCATATATATGTGCGAAAAACTCTAGCGCTATGTGAAATTGTAGTAGTAATAGTAGTATTAGTAGTAGTATGTATGTATGTATGTATGTATGTACCCAACCCCTCTGTCACGAGTAGGATGTGAAACAAGGTCAATTTTTCGGCTGAACTTTCAAATCGGTCGGAAAATTAAAACATATTATAAGGTGACCCAGAAAAAAGAGAACCCAAATTATTTATTTATTTTCACATTAAACTAATCCTAAAGCCCAAACTTAACCTAACCCTAGCCCTACACCCTAGAGTTTTTTCTGGGTCACCCTGTATACAAAACTGACCCAGAAAAAACAGAACCCAAGTTATTTTTTATTTTCCCATTAAACTAACCCTAAACCCCAACCTTAACCCAAACCCTAACCCCTAACCCTAAACCTCCCTAGTTAAAATTAACAATTTTATTGCGAAATTTGTGGGTTCTGTTTTTGCTGGGTCACCCTAATTTTCCAACCGATTTGCAAGTTTACTCAACCTTTTTTTTAGCGAATTTCAGCTAATTTGCATTTAAGCTTTCCATCCTCTATACTGCTTACCTAACCATGGCTAAGGGACCCAGTCTACCCTACCGTTTACCTATCGCTTGATGGGGGAGTACAGATGGATTAATGCCTTCCCCAAAGGGTATTAACGCGTCAGTGCAATGTTGTTGGGAAGTTAAATCCCTGGTAGGGCCACTCAAGAAGAACGGGTCTGGTACTCAATGGTATTAGGGCCACAACGCGACCAAAGGGGCTCTGACGAAAATCCAAAGAGCGTTCCATCATTGTCAGGAATCAATGGCTTTTAGCGTACTTGTCCCTGCGTCTGTGGAAAATTGCAACAAACAAGGGCATCTCTTCCCCTGACATGCGGGTTTGGGGCCCGTTTGTGAATTTCCTATTCCCTTGTCACCACATGGAGCCAGCTCAACCAACCTAGGGTAAATGCTATCACAAAAACAGAGGCTAAACTTGCAAATTGGTCAGAAAATTAAAACGGAAAGTTTTTGGTGATCCCCCGTGACAGTTTAACTGTCTATGAATGAACTTTTTACGAATTGGGTTATGGTTTAGGGGTTTGGGGATTAAGGTTGTTTTTAATTACGTATTGCTTAAAAAAAAAATTACTATACATTTAATGTTGAAAAATATTTTGCAAAAAGTTCATTCATAGACTAGTTAAACTGTCATGGGGACCACCAAAAAAGCTTTCCGTTTTAATTTTCCGACCAATTTGGAAGTTTAGCCAAAACATAACAGAATAACCCAATTTGGCTAGACGGGCGTTCGGAGATCAATCGGCTGGTCAGATCAATCCCTAGCTCCTATATGATTGTCCCAACTCTATTGCCCTTATATCATATATGTGCTTGAAGGTGAAGTTCCAATTATGCTCTGGGGAATGTGAAGTACCCCTTCATCCCATTACTCCCAGGTCCACTCTGACCCGGTGTGGTAGTACTGTTGGGGTCCCATCTATGGGTTAAATAGAGAAAATGCTAAAAAAATTAAATTTAAAAAGAAAAAATTCAGAATCATTATGAATAAATAAAACAAAACATTTTCAGATCACACAAGTATTGACATGAAACCAACCAACTGAATTATTGCGACTAGCAACAGAAAACACCCTCCGGGCGTCGTAAAAATTAATTTTTGAATGACATTGCCAGAGGGTAGGAGTTAAAAATTCAATGTCAGAGAGTTTGTATCATAAATAAGACAAATCCTCATATTTATTAAAGGAGTAAAAAAAAAAAACAATTTGAAATGAAAACTGAGCCCCGTCCATCTCAATAAAATGTTGCATGCATGTAATAATCAAACAATTATTTTGAATATTTTTCCACAAAATCGTAGGTATTTATTTATTTGTAAACTTTTTAGTTAACTTCTTGTTACTGTAAAATAAAAATAAAAAAGGACGAGAGTAAAAAACAATTTTAAAAATTGCTTACTCAAATTTTGGGTGTATATAGCATAAGAATATTGTGACGTAATCAGTGACGTAGAGCAATGACGTAGTTTTTGTTACAGACAGAAATACAGACAATCTCCATTATTAATAGAAGATGTCAAACACAAGCAGCCTCATCCAGAATTTGAGCTCGGATCGCTGATTCAATTTTCTACGACGATAACCGTTACACTACGCGAGCCTCCAAGTAGTAGTAGTAGTAGTAGTATTATTTGATTTTTAAGTCATTTGACTGTTGACAATTGATTCTTTGATGTTTAAAGTATCATTACGCCATATCCAGGACATTAAGACCCTCTGCCACCGCCTTCTAGCACATATATGATAAAAAGGTTGGGGCTTGGCCATGAGGACAATAGGGTTGGGACAATCATATAGGTGCTAGGGATTGACGTGACTAGTCGATTGCTAAGAGGGAGCCTCTCCGACCGCCTAAGTAAGGGGCAAAGTGGAATGTTGAAAGTCATACACTGCTCAGCCACCAGGATTCCGTCCTTAAGCATCATCAGTCGCCACCGGCAGCCAACTGATGGGAGGAGGTCTTAACCCTCTTCCGAAGTGCAGGGCTGCCTCCAAGTAGTAGTAGTAGTAGTAGTAGTAGTAGTAATTTGAATTTTTCAGACATTTTAGTATTGACAAGTGATACTTGATGTTTTGGTTTGGTTTAGTTTGTTTTGTTTTACGGCATATCAGCCTCAGTGGGTCATTTAATGCCGATAAAGTTTTGAAATAAATTAATTCTTAATGGATACTCAATTTTTTTTAATAAATAATTTTTTCTATTTAACCCATAGATTGGCCCCTAACAGGTACTACCAATCCAGGTGAGAGTCGATCTGGGAGTAATGGTGATGAAGGAGTACTCTAAATTTCCCAAACCTCCAGAACTGGAACCTCACCATTAGATAGAGTTTAACCTCATTCCCAGGACATGAAGACCTCAGCCACCGCCTTCTAGCACTTATGTGATAAAAAGGCTAAGGCTTGACATGACCAGCCGATTGATCGGAGGGGGCCTCTCCGACCGCCCGTCTATCCTAAGTAAGGGTCTAAGTGGAGTGGTCTAACTTGCATGTCATGGATTGCTCATCCACCAGAATTCCGTCCTTAAGCATCACAGGTCGTCACCCACAGCTAACAGGCCCCATTGAGCGGTTCTTACTGTTCTGCAGTCCATGTATTCTAAAGCCCCACCGTCAGGGCTATGTTTTTCTATTTAACCCATAAATAGGACCCTAACAGGTACTACCACTCCGGGTCAGAGTGGACCACAGATCAATTGTGATTAAGGGGTGCTCCACATTCCCCAGACCTGCAGAACTGGATCCTCACCATCAGTTCGAGTTTAACGTCATTCCCAGGACATGATGACCCGCAGCCACCGTCTTCTAGCATCCATATGATACAAAGGGTCGGGGCTTTGATGTTTTAAAGATTATTTTTAAAAAAATCGTTATTATTATTATTACTTTGAAGTCAACGTTTTTTTTTTTTTGTTTTTTTTCCTTCTTCCAGGTGGATTTCTCATAACAAAGAGAAACATTCAAACTTGACGCTACCCCCCCCCCCAATCCCACACTTTTCAGACCATTTAAACCTGAATGTGCAGGTGCAAATAATTGCTGTGGTTAGGCATTGCCACTGAGGTCACTATGAACTTGCCCTTCCCCTTTCCACCACCACCCCCTCTTGCCACCCCCACCCCCCACCCCAACCCAAATTCAGCGTCAACGTTCTGAATCTTATTGTGTTTGAGATTTCTTTTTGAGAAACGGATGAAAAATTGAAATATCTGATCGTTTCACGGCGGAAATAGACGAAATATTTATTGTCCAAAACGCGGAAATTGCTCGGCACTCCTCGTGCGCCAACCACGATTTCAAATAAGTGTACAACTCTTGGGACCCCAGGGACGGGAGAAGAAAAACATGCAGACACTCCTGATTATACCGCAACGGAAACAGACGCGCATTACAGGCATGATGAACACATGCTGACTTGAGTTTTCACTCACCATTTATATATATATATATATATATATATATATATATATATATATATATATATATACTTTTTTTCTTTTTAATTAGTCACAAATGACAGGGTTTTACGGTTGAGAGAAAATTCTGAAATGTCATTGCAATTTTTTGCAGCCCCTTTTTATTTCATTTTCTTCCCCTCCCCAATAAATAAATAAATTATATAATCCCCGACGAATATAGAAAAAAAAAACACATTCATTTTTTAAAAAGAAAACGAGTTAGAAAAAAGAAAATAAAACAAAAAACCTAGACGACCCGTAAACCTGTTGGGTTCCCTGAGCAAGGTGTGACACAAGGTCAATTTATAAGAGAAGTAAAACTGGTTTTGAATTAAGAGTTTTCCTTCTCCTTGACAGGCTAAAGAATCCAGTCTGCCCTACTATTTACCCATAGCTGCAGGAACAGGTGGACTCATGCCAGTTATTTTTTTTTGGGGGGGGGGATATTTCCTATAAGTCTAACATCAACAAAGGGGAACCACTCTTGACTGATAAATTATTTATTTATTTTCCCACTAAACTAACCCTAACCCTAACCCCGTCTTCTTTTTTCCTAGTAGATCAATAAATAAATAAATAATTTATCAGTCAAGAGTGGTTCCCCTTTGTTGATGTTAGACTTATAAGAAATAACCTTTTTTTGCGAGGCAGTTTAAACGATCATATATTTCGGGAGGAGAGACGGGTTTTAATTAGCATTTCATGATTTTCTCGTTGCGTGGAAATTAGGGAGCGGAGTGAATGATGTGATCACGGTGTACCGAGAAAGAAGTTCCGTTGGACCGGATAAGTCAAAATGAAATGAATACGCTTATATAGAGATCGTGGCAAATGTGCTCAATGTGTTCTCAACGTAAAGCTACACAAGATCGTCACACTCTCTTCAATATCTTATGTCGAAGATGTTTTGTTTTATTCATTCTTGATGGGTATTCAATATTTTTGGATTTTACGGCATGTCAACCCTTGTTGGGTTATTTTATGCCGAAGATGTTTTGTTTTATTCATTCTTGATGGGTCATCAACATTTTTTGAACGCTTCGTTTTAAACTAATTGTCATTTTAAATACATTTAGCATAATGGTTATTTTAATATATATATATATATATATATATATATATATATATATAAAGATAATCTAATGAGTCAGACGAACCTACTATTAGTTTCGCATAAAGCTCTTCAGGGCTAAAATCCGACTCGGATTTTAGCCCTGAAGAGCTTTATGCGAAACTAATAGTAGGTTCGTCTGACTCATTAGATTATCTTTATTATTGGCTCTACTTAGGTATCGAGCACTTTTTACTTATTAGCTTTCTCCTAGCGGTTATATATATATATATATATATATATATATATATATATATATATATATATATATATATATATATATACATATATATACATATATATTGTTTTTATTCTTTTGGCCAAATACTGTACCAATAGATTATTTTTTGTTGGTACGAATATCTTGGTCCTTTCTTTTTTTCAAAAATTTTTTTCTTCCTGGTTGATGTTTGGTAGTATATTAAATTATATATATATATATATATATATATATTATATATATATATACCAATCCCTCTGCACAAGTAGGATGTGACACAAGGTCAATTTCTAAAGTGGAGTTTAACAGGTTTAAAATCAGATTTTTCCTTCTCCTAGACTGATTGCCAAACCAAGGTTACAGATACCAGTCTGCCCTACTATTTACCCATAGTTGGAGAAAGAATAGATGGATTCATACCTTTCTCAAGAGTATTAGCACTATGTGCCTTGTACTGGAAAGTTATATATCCAACTATTCTCTCTCCATCTATTGGTAAATAGTAGGGCAGATTGGGGTCTTTAATCTTGGTTAGTGTTCTATAGTACCTGAATGAAGACAATGGAACCATCTGTTTTCCATAAATGGTGAAACCTTTGGCAAGAAAAAAGCAAGACCTTACAAAAAAATTGAGTTTAAAAAATGTTCTTCCAATATTATCTGTGATGTGCAAGTGAAACGTCAACAACAATAATTGAAGAGAAACTGAGATTGATTACGGCACATAGTGCTATGGAAAGATGCATGCTGGGAAGGGCATTGCGTGAGCATATCCGGAGTGAAGTAATTCGATGGTGGAGCGGAATGAAGGCCGTGATCGCAGAGTACCGAAAGCAGACGTTCCGCTGGATCGGACATATCGCAATAAAGTAAATACATCTATTATCTATTAATAATGGAGATTCGCTTCCGGTTTTTGTCTGTATAGAAGGGGGGAAAATAGATATTTGCTTCAACAAGTTCCTGCTGAGGGGGACCAAAAAGAGCGAGTTCACTGTCTTCTCGCAGGCCAAACTTTCTTTTGGTCAACACAGTCTTCAACCAGCAGCTGAAAATCCGTCGCCGTCGTCAAAATAATATTTCTGACTGCTGTCTGACGTAAGCCGGAAGCTTCTCTGCTCACGCTCTACTCTCTTTGGTTACTTATGGGCACATTACATCCGGGCACATCAGTCCAACCTCGCGTCCGTCCAGTGCCTAAATCGCATTTGTTTTTGCATGTGGGTGGACGCGGGTTCGATCCCGGCAGACAAGACAATGTCTTGCTCTTTTTCCTTTCTCGTTCTCCGTCATAGTCTCTAACAAAAACTACGCCACTGCTTACGTCACTATACCCGAAATCGTCATAACAGAATAAATACACTCAAAATTTGAGCATGCAACATTAGACAGTCATCGTTTTTTTAAAACAAGTTTTAATAGATACATCCCCAGTATCATATATTTATATATAGTTTGTTTTATTTTAATAGGTATTCAAAGTTAATAGAACTTAGTTTCAATTTCAAATTGTTTTTTTGTTTGTTTTTTTACTCCTTTAATAAATTTGATGATTTCATGATTTATGGTTCAAAATCTCCGACATTTAATTTTTAACTTCCACCTCCTCAAGCAATATCTTTCAAAAATTTATTTTTACATCGCTCGGAGCGTCTTTTTTTTTTTTTTTTTTTTTTTGCTAGTATTGATAATAGATATTTGGTCTTAATCTGTCTCTAACAAAATCTACGTCACTGCTTACGTCATATTACTCAAAATCGTCAATACATAGAATAAAGAACAACTTTATATTATCGTATTTGACGCACCTTTTTTTTTTCAAAAGTTTGGCTTTAAAATTTCCCTGCGTCTTATACATCGTAGGTGAAGTTTGAGACTTACTGTAGGCCTAGGCCTAATCTTCTCTATGATGCTCACTAACACAGCTTACGCTCAGTAATTTTACCTACCCTGAACTCCATGCATCCTTATTTTACTGCCAAATTGCTTTTATACAGCTATGTTTCTGCTTGTGTAATGCACAGCTAGACTGTTTTCAACAATATATGCTTAAATACACTAAACACTTTTTTTCCTGAATCTGACCTGCTGAAATGGGTGTTCGTCTTATATGCCGTCAAATACGGTTATACACTCAAAATTCGACGATGCGAACTTAAACAGTCCTTATTGTTTCTTTAAAACAAGTTTTAATAAATACATACCCGGTATTATATATTTATATATAGTTTGTTTTATTTTATATACATTTAAAGTTATTTTTGGAGGATATGTGCTTAATTGAAGTCATAGCTAATTTTGAAAATTAATTAGTTAATAATTGATGAATTTAGGCGGGCATATATGTTCAAATGTACGGCTAAACAAATCGAGAAAATGTCAATCCCTGAATGTACATTTCGACCTATTAGGTCTCATCAGCAGGGTTATAGACATGGGAGACTGCTCCGTGTGTGACTCGAAACCTCGACTGCCAAGCTGACAGGCGGGGACTCTAACCAATACACTAGCTGGCCATTCCCAGATTCTTCGTTTATTTTGAACTTATTTATATTCCAATTTTTATTGTTTATCTCTACCTCTCTTTCTCTTTCTACTTCTATTTGTTTGTGTCTTTATCCTCTTTTCCGCCCCCCTCTCTCTCTCTCTCTTTCTCTCTCTCTGTTCGTCTCTACCTCACTATCTCTATTTCTCCTTCTACTTGTTTGTTTCTTTATCCCCCTCTTCCCACTTTGGCCCTTTCTTGTGCTAGACGGGCGGTCACGTCAAACCCTAGCACTTATATTATTGCCCCAACCTTATTGCCCTTATGGCAAGCCCCAGGCCTTTTCATCATATGGGTGTTAGAAGGCGGTGACTGTGGTCTACATGTCCTGGGAATGACGTTAAACTCTATCTGATGGTGAGGTTCCAGTTCTGGAGGTTTGGGGAATGTGGAGCACCGCTTCATCACCATTGATCTCTGGTCCACTCTGACCCGGAGTGGTAGTACCTGTTAGGGTCCCATCTATGCGTTAAATAGAAAAATGTATTTATTAAAAAATTGAGTATCCATTAAAAATGAATTCATTTCAAAACTTTATTGGCATTAAATGACCCACTGAGGTTGATATGCCGTAAAACAAATCAAACTTCCTCTTCCTCTTCCTCTTTTGTCTCCCACAAGGGAAATGTATAAGAACGACTTGTGAACCCTCAACCAAGCTCAACCAACTCAACGAACAGCCATCCCCCTTTCGGATTTTCATCGAAGGACGAGACAGTGAAATGAGTCTTCGGTATTTTTCGCCTCATAACAGGAAAAACCTTTGGCTCATCCCACAGTCTCTCCTACAACAGCAGACCAGCTCAACTTCCAAAGGAACCAACACAAACGATGCAACACAAGGTCAATTTTTTCGAGCTTTCTAAACTGGTTGCCATACCAAGTTTAAAGAGCCCAGTCTGCCCTACTATTTACCCACAGTTGGAACATAATAATTGGATTCATATCTTTCCTAAAAGACATTAGCACTACTAGCAAAAAATTCACCCTTCTGGCACAAGTATTTAAGTTTTGATATGATTGATTGGTTTGGTTTGTTTTATGGCATATCAACCTCAGTGGGTTACTTAATGCCGATAAAGTTTTGAAATAAATCAATTTTAAATGGATAATACAATTTTATTTATCAACTCATGTTTTTCTATTTAATCCATAGATGGGACCCCAACAGGTACTACCACTCCGGGTCAGAGTGGACCAGGGAGCAATGGTGATGAAGGAGTGCTCCACATTCCCCAAACCTCTAAAACTGGAACCTCACCATCAGATAGAGTTTAACGTCATTCCCAGGACATGTAGACCCTCAGCCACCGCCTTCTAACACCCATAAGATAAAAGGGGGTGAGGCTTGCCATAAGGGCAATAGGGTTGATATGATTGAATATTATATCGAATTAGAAAGATTAATTCGTCGTAATTTGCAATTAAGTCAAAAACTGACCTGTCTCTCAGTTCACATTATGCCTATCACTTTCTCCCTCTCTGTGTATATCTTGATTACGTCCTCGTTATATATGTTAGTTTTTCATTGAGAGTAGAGACTGAGAGTGATTAGAGTGTGCGAAACGTATTTTCGTGACAAATTTCCTAAGCAGCGAGCCAGTAGCTTCAACAGCTTGTCTCTTAATAAATTTGAATTAGGTTAAACTTTAGTGAAATTAGACAAGGA
>CM042162.1:91194822-91205536 GCA_023376005.1 Doryteuthis pealeii
ACACAAAGGCTCTCGAGTTCAAAGCGAAGTTTCCGAAATTCGACAATAAACATCTGAATGAGGCCGAGACGTTATGTATATAACAATAAAGATGAGGAGGACAATAGTCAGAAAATTCAAAATAATACAAAGTTTGATCAGTTTGAATATAGATCGACCAAAATGGCCTGGTGATTTACTCCAAAGGCAGCAACCTGTGAAATGGATAGATATCTATTAAAAAAAGAAAAAAAAAAAAAGAATTGTTCTATCATGAAACAATTCAGACAATCTGGTAAGACTTTCAATGAACAATTTTTAAAAGTTCATCCCTGGGTGTGTGTGTGTGTGTGTGTGTGTGTGTGTGTGTGTGTGTGTGTGTGTGTGAATGTGTGTGTGTGTGTGTGTGAATATCTTAGGCGCCTATGCATGAGTGCGTATATAAGTGGTTACCTATTTATATATCAGACAAGAACAAGTGCCATACACATACATACACTCGTGCCTATATGTACACACCCATAAAGACACAATAGTATATATAAAGGCTGGGTTAGCTCAGTCGGTAGAGCGTTCAGCTAGAAACCACAAGGTTCCTAGTTCGATACCGGTCCTCGCCAACTCAGCGTATATTGTAGCACAGGTATCTGTGCGGTAAAGTAAGGAGCTGATGGTAGGTGTGTCGCTCCACCTCAGACGCAAAAACAATCTCCTTGGTCTAGCGCTAGTGAAAAGGGGATAGACTCCCTCGCTGTATGGCTCATACCGACGTTGGGCCGCCCCGACTTATATATATATATATATATATACATTCAACTAAAAAATGTCCAACTAAAAGATGGTTTTCACTGAACAGACGGACTCGCCACTTCTAATATTTCTTTGCTCGAATTTTTGTGGCTTGTCAAACACAACATTTTTTTAAACTTTCTAAAACCATTTTTTTTCGTCACTAGTTGAGAACACTAAAAAATATACAACATAAAAGAAACATTCCTGTTTGTCATTTTTGTTCATCAAATGATATTATATATACTAGCAAATATATGCACCCTCCGGGTGCAAGTATTTTAGTTAAATTTTATAATAAAATATGATATTAAATTAGAAAGGCTAAGGAAACTGAATAAGAATGTAGATAAAAAATTTTGAACAGAGGGGGTATGATTGAAAAATAGAACAACTTTGAAACTAACTCTTCCATCATTTTCCGTTACGCCCGTCTTTCATTGGTAAATTTTCCTAATTAAACTGTTTAGTTAAAATAGGAAGTAAAGAATAATATTACAGTTATTTCTTCTTGTTAAGGGATTTCTTTTAAGATTTATTGAAGAGATAAAACCAAACAATTAGAAATCAATAATACTAAGCATATATTTATTAAAATCAATTTTTTAAGATCAATATGCAAATTAGCCTTCCCATTCATACTGTAAACCTCTATTTTGTTGTATATATAAATATAATTGCATGCTATTAGTATGTAGATATGGTCAACAGTGTAAGTAATGTAAAACAATTTTATTAATAATTGAGGTTTAAATAAAAATAAAATCATGGAGAATATGATGTAAATAACTAAAGGAATTGTGACTTGTATAGTAATATAGTTTCGGTTACAGACAGACAAACCCACAATCTCCATTATAATAAGATATATATATATAATATATATATATATATATATATATATATATATATATACATAAAACAGGTGAGTGTGTATATATGTGTTTTTGCCAAGAAATCTCATACTAACTACTCAGAAATCTATCTACCTAAGTCTGTTCATTATCTACCTCCATATGTTCCTAAGCTTTTTGTTATCGAAGTATATTCCAATCTATCAATCTAAATTTGTTCTCATCTAAGTTTTTCTTTATCTATCTCTATATATATCTAAGTACTTTCCTATCTATCTGTCTATATATTCATTATCTATCTATCTTATTTGTTATATGTCTTTGAGTCTTAATATCTATCAATTTATTTAAGTCTTTTTCTTTGTTTTATCTATCCCATGTATTTCAGTTTATTCATATCTATCTATCTATCTATCTATCCATGTAGAGAATAAAAAACAACGTATTCCAAAAAAGATAAATTTATTTTTATGGTAAAGTCGACGTTTAAACGTTCATGTTAAACGTTCGTCAGGACAATACAAAAGAATGGAAAAGTTATTGTATGAACAATGATGTTTTTTTTTTAAAGCGACAGGTGTTAGGAAATGTATTTAGATAGATAGATATATTATCTAGTCTATATCTCAGTCTATTCATATCTATCTATCTATCTCAGTCTATCTCTATATCTATCTATCTATCTATCTATCTATCTATCTATCTATCTATTCCTATCTATCTATCTATCTATCTATTCTATCTATCTATCTATCTATCTATCTATCTCATCTATTCATATCTATCTATCTATCTATCTATCTCATCTATCTATCTATCTATCTATCTCTATCTATCTATTCATATCTATCTATCTATCTCAGTCTATATCTATATCTATCTATCTATCTATCTCAGTCTATCTTTCATATCTATCTATCTATCTATCTCAGTCTATTCATATCTATCTATCTATCTATCTCAGTCTATTCATATCTATCTATCTATCTATCTCAGTCTATTCATCTATCTATCTATCTATCTATCTATCTCAGTCTATCATATCTATCTATCTATCTATCTCAGTCTATTCATATCTATCTATCTATCTATCTCAGTCTATTCATATCTATCTATCTATCTATCTATCTCAGTCTATTCATATCTATCTATCTATCTCAGTCCTATTCATATCTATCTATCTATCTATCTCTATCTCATCTATTCATATCTATCTATCTATCTATCTCAGTCTATTCATATCTATCTATCTATCTCGTCTATTCATATCTATTCTATCTATCTCAGTCTATCATATCTATCTATCTATCTATCTATCTCTATCTATATCATATCTATCTATCTATCTATCTATCTCAGTCTATTCATATCTATCTATCTCAGTCTATCTATCTATCTCAGTCTATCTATCTATCTATCTATCTATCTATCTATCTATCTATCTCAGTCTATTCATATAATCTATCTATCTATCTATCTCAGTCTATTCATATCTATCTATCTATCTATCTCAGTCTATTCATATCTATCTAATATCTATCTCAGTCTATCTATCTATCTATCTATCTATCTCAGTCTATTCATATCTATCTATCTATCCATCTATCTCGGTCTATTCATATTTATCTATATCTATTCCAGTCTATTCATATCTATCTATCAATCTAATGTATTTTAATCTCTTCAAATCTATCCATCCTAAAATTGTAAAATTAGGGATACTATATTTCCCTTACTTATGTTTCATTACCGCCTAAGAATAATGTGTTAATCACATGAAACTTAAGCAACAAAAAAAATAGTATCCAGAATTTTAAAATTCTAGTTTTCATACCTGCTCCTCTATTATAGTATTCGTCAATCTTTCTATACAAACTCTTATCTATCATATGTATACCAATCTCTTCATATCTATCTATGCACCAAATACAGAAATATTCTTCTTCTGTGTCTTTCGTATGTATGTATTGACAGGCTTTATGGTACTAACGCAGAATAGCGCGCAAGAGATGATATCAATAGATTATGTATAAAACGCATTACATTTCACGGAAATACCCGAAACCTTTGAAACATTAGGCTTAGAGCAATGGCGAAGGTTTGTGTTAGGTTTAGTGTTAGGCAACTTCGGGAGTTTGCGTAATCTAATGCTATTTATATGTGGTACTAATGCAGAATAACGCGCAAGAGATAATGTCATTAGATTACGTATAAAAATCATTACATTTCATTAAATTTCACGGAAATACCCGAAATCTTTGAGATGCTAGGGTTAGGATTAGGGTTAAAGATTAAGTGTTAGGCTACTTCGAGAGTTTTCCGTAATCTAATGCTATTTATACGTAAAATGCGATTATAATGATATTATCTCTTGCGCGCTATTCTGCATTAGTACCACTTTAACGCTAATATTTCCACTGAAAAAAAACAAAAAAAAAAACAAAGCAAAACAATTAAAACAATTATCTTCACCATTATCGCTTTATATATTTGCCTAAATCCAACTAAAACACAATGTGACAATTTTCCTAAAAACTACCAGACGATAAAAACAAAATCGTCCATTTTGAAAATGGAGGACATTTTCGTTTTCATTTCCAGAAAAGAAAAAGTCTTCATCTACAGGGTGGGTAAAAATTTACCTTGTTTTCTTCCTGTTTACTTTCAACAAACAAAAGTTCAGCACTTTCATCCTTTTGGGAGGTGTCGTCTGCTTCTTCTTCCCAAACAAAAAAAGAAACCCTTTAAGGCCGCCAAAGAAAGAGTTGAAATGGTCTATCTTAAGAGTCACTGACCAAAAGAATGTCAGCACAGAAAGGGTTTATTAGATATACGCCCACGCAGGCTCGTAACGACGAATTTCAATTGGTGCTGTTCAAAAATGAAGAACGTTACCAATGAGAATTGTCCAATGGGAAAACAGCATTTGATGATGACGTCAGAATATTAATATTAGATCTCCACGAATCGTTATCAAGCAATTTTTCAAACCTCCCACTTTTTGTCTTCTTTAACTGATTAAATTGTTCATTATATATATATATATATATATATATACTCTATCCATGTTCGTATTGTATGTCTTTATATATATATATTATATATATATATATAATATATATATTATAGAGAGAGAGAGAGAGAGAGAGAGATAAATATGCACAGATTTATATATATATATATATATATATATATATATATATATATATATATCACGAAAGACATTTTACTTAGTTTGGTGGTATGAAGGGGGAAAATGGCGAATAGCATGGGTGACTCAGAGGATGAGTCATGACTCACCAGTTACCGGGGTGGGGGTGGGGGAACACTCGTGTTATAGTCAACCAAACTACCAAAAAACAACCAATGAACGCGAACGCGTACGCGAGCGCGCGCGCACACAAACACACCACAGTGGTACGCATGCGCACATGCATGATAACACGCATGGACGCACACACACACACACAAAAGGGGGAGAGAGAGAGAGAGAGAGAGAGAGGGGGGGATTTTACCAGTGCAATCTGAAACAAATTTAATCTCACGTATAACCACATTACCACATATACAAAGTCACGTGACCTATTGACTAATCATCGATGAGCTCTCTCTGTCTCTCTCTCTCCCTCCCTCTGTCTCTCTCTCCCTCCCTCTGCTCTCTCTGTCTCTCTCTCCCTCTGTCTCTCTCTCCCTCCCTCTGTCTCTCTCTCTCCCTCCAAGATACATCGATTTAAAGAATTGATTTATTGACTAATTCCTTACTCATTTAAATACACGCATCCTCACGCAGACGCACACACATACACACACATATATATGTATATAAATACATATATACATATTTGTTCTCTATCTCTCTTGATACACACACACATATATACATATGTACACACATATACATATATGTTATCTCTCTCCAACACACGCACACACACACACACATACATATATGTTCTCTCCCCATACACACGCACACACACACTAATAGATATATGTTCTCTCTCTCACACACACACACACACAAACACACACATATATATTCTCTTTCTCACACACACACACATACACACAATATATTCTCTTTCTCCACACACACACACACACACATAATATAATATATTCTCTTTCTCACACACACACACACACACATATATATTCTCTTTCTCACACACACACACATATACACACACACACACACACAATATATTCTCTTTCTCACACACACACACACACATATATATATTCTCTTTCTCCACACACACACACACACACACACAACACACACACACACACACACACACATACACACATACACACATATATTTCTTTCTCACACACACACACACATATATATATGTCATTTATTAATCTTAGCTTATCACAAATCCACAGATACGGTGTGTACCTAGTAAGAATTGAACTCTCTAAAATAGCCTGCTTTCCGAGATCTCGAACCTTACACCACGACACACACACATTATATATATGTGTGTCTCTGTGTGTGTGTGTGTTCATCAGATTTGCTTCTGAATTAGTTTACACTCTCCCCAACACTCTGTTTTCGAGGTTTGATAAACACACACACACACACACACACACACACACATATATATATACAATATACCAGATGAGTTCGTTTTGGAAATGTTTCTATTTAGGACCTTCTTTATCCCCCACATACTTACAAAAGTAATACAGATTATATATCATTATATATATATATATATATATATATAATGGCAGAGAGAGAGACAGACAGACAGACAGAGAGAGAGAGAGAGAGAGAGAGAGAGGGGGGCAGAAAGAATGATGAAGAAATATTAACAAAACGAATTAGATAAAAATGGATTCTAATCAGATTAGATTTTCTAGTCAAGAATTTAACGTTCTTCCATCCTCTGGAAAACTTTTGCAGAGTTGTAAGTTACAAAATGGCCGACTGCAATGCTTCATCACGTGACTCAAGACATATAGATAGATGTAGATATTTACTAAGCTTAGCAGACACAATACCAGAAGTATAGGGCGCCCTATGAGAATCGAACTCACTAACAATCGTCTGAAAATCTAGCTTGCTAACCATTACACCACGTGGGGGTCATATATTGAATTTGGGATAGATACTAAACGGACATATATTAACAAATTGATTATATATATATATATATATATATATATATATATATATATATATATAATGGAGATACGGTAAGGAAATTAAAATATTTTCTTCTCATATATATATATATATATATATAAAGGGCAGTTAGTATATATGTATGTATGTATGTATAACCGGATGAAACTACGAAAATTAAACAATTAACGACAAAGTATATATATATATATATATATATATGCATTAAATATCAATGGTTCCTGCTTTTTGTTAAAAAATAATGAAGATTTGGTTGATATTTGAAGATATTTGAAAATTAAAATATACATAGAAATAGCATTGAAATTCTACTTAAAAACGTCCAGTAATTGTAAATCTCAAAAGTAAACAAATCAATACACCAGAGTTGTTTTGCCTCGTCTCCTCAACCCAGTCGACGCTGTGTAGCCACTTCTAATATATATATATATATATATATATATATATATATATAAAGTATAGAATGAGAATCATGACTAGATGTTTCATTAGTGTGAATAGACTATTTATCTCTCTCTCTCTCTCTCACACGTAAATATCTATACATATATAAAGGACAGTTGTGTGTATATGTATGTCCGGAGGAAACTTCGAAAATAAAACAATTAACGACAAGGTAAATATATATACACATTAAATATCATCAGGGTTTGGTTTTTGGGCAAAAATAATAAAGATTTGATTTATATTCGTGAAGTTAATTAAAGAAATAAAATTTAACTGATAACAGCATAGATTTTTTTCTCATTTAATATTTTAGATAGTAATATTTCTTTAATCAATATTTCTTTTCAGAGTAGCTGGACCAATGCAAGGTCTATTTTTTACATAGTGATTTAAATGGGACATCCCACGAGGATTCAACTCACGATTCAGTAATAATGGATCTGCGGGACTAACTTGAAAAAATTTCCCTAGTCGCTGCTAGTATAAATATATTTCTATCACTCTATTTTCATCTATTTCAGTTTATTGGTTTAAAGTTATTTTTTCTTTCTTTCTTTCTTTCTAATTCTATTTCTATCTAAATCTGTTCCAAGTTTCTATGCAAATGAGCTAGGGTGTGATTTTAAATATGTATCGGGTACAATTTAGTTGCCGGGTTGAAATACCCGTTTGAATACTCACTGTTTGTGTGTTGCTACGATGGATACAGAAGGAACGCACTGGTTAGATAGAGATTCTCGTTTTCCCAGAGAGAGAGAGAGAGAGAGAGAGAGAGAGAGAGAGAGAGAGAGAGAGAGAGAGAGAGAGAGAGAGAGAGACAGAGACAGAGACAGGACAGAGACACCACCCCCCATATATATGTATATAGATAGATAGATATTAACAGATACATGCACACACACACACACACACACATATATATATATATATATATATATATATATATATATAGAGAGAGAGAGAGAGAGAGAGAGAGAGAGGGAGAGAGATAGATATTAGATACACACACACACACACACACACACACACACACACACACACACACATATAGAGATAGATAGATATTAACAGACACAACACACACACACACATAGAGATAGATAGATATTAACAGATACACACACACACATTAGAGAGAGAGAGAGATATTAACAGATACACACACATACACATATATAGATAGATAGAGAGAGAGAGAGAGAGAAGAGAGAGAGAGAGATATTAACAGATACACACACATACACATATATAGATAGATAGATATTAACAGATACACACACACACATATATATATATAAGAGAGACAGAGAGAGAGAGAGAGAGAGAGAGAGAGAGAGAGAGAGAGAGAGAGAGAGAGAGAGAGAGAGAGAGAGATTAGTTGATGAAATTTGAGAAGGGGCAAAAAAGAGAAACTAACATAGACGAAAGGTTAAAAAGATGAAAGAGCCCAAAAGGAAAAAAGATTTATTATTTCAGGTGGAAATACAAACGTTCGTATGTCGCGACGCCAACCTTCATTTTGACATCGAAATTAACGAAAAGGAATACATATGTCGAAACCAGAAAAGGTTATTCACAGAAACCGTCTGATTCCGAAAGATTCCGAAAGAGAGAAATTGGCGCTACGATTTAGATTGTTGATCTAATGAACCGCCATTTTGTTTTCGGTATAAATGCAGAATAGCGCGCAAGAGATAATATCATTAGAATCGCATTTTACCTATAAATAGCATTAGATTACGGAAACTCCCGAAATAGCCTAACACTTAATCTAACCATAGCGTCTCAAAGGTTTCGGATATCTCCGTGAAATGTATTTTTTTTATACGTAATTAATGGTATTATATCTTGCGCGCTCTTCTGTATTAGTACCTTGATTTTAGAAGACATTTGGTTGGTTGTCTGGATTTTACGGCATGTCAACCCTTGGTTATTTCATGCCGAATATGTTTTTGCTTTATTCATTCTTGGGTATTCCAAAATTTCTTTTTTTTTTTAAACTCAATTTAAATGGTATATGCAAAATAAATAAATAAATAAGTAGAATCCGTCCAAGACGCATAAAATTCTCTATCATTTTTGAGATACAAACGGATAACTTAATGTCGGCCAGAGGACCAAACCTAATGTTAATTAACAAGAAAAAAAAAAAAGAGAAAGAACTTGTCATCTGGTGGATTTCTTTGTTGCCGAGGACCACAGAATGACAATAAAAGAAAGTGAAGAGATAGACAAATACTTGGACCTTGCCAGAGAACATTTTTAATGCTCATTTTTTAAAAATATATTTAACCCGTAGATGGGACCCCAACAGGTACTACCACTCCGGGAAGAGTGGACCTGCGAATAATGGAGATGAAATAGTACTCCACACTCCCCAGAGGTCCAGAAATGGAAATTCACTACTAGATACAGTATAACGTCATCCCCCAAGACATATTAGTTGGCTGGTTGGTTGGTTGTCAACCCTTGTTGGGTTATTTTATGCCGAAGATATTTTGTTTTATTTATTCTTCATAGATAGATAGATATGAACAGAATGAGATCGATACGAATAGACTGATAGATATGAATAGACTGATAGATAGATAGATAGATAGATATATAGATATGAATAGACTGATAGATAGATAGATAGATAGATAGATATGAACAGAATGAGATAGATATGAATAGACTGATAGATAGATAGATATGAATAGACTGATAGATAGATATGAATAGACTGATAGATAGATAGATTATGATAGACTGATAGACTAGATATGACATAGACTGATAGATTAGATAGATAGATAGATATGAACAGAATGAGATAGATATGAATAGACTGATAGATAGATAGATAGATAGACATGAACAGAATGAGATAGATATGAATAGAGATAGATAGATAGATAGACTAGATAGATAGATGATAGATAGATCAGATAGAGATAGATATGAACAGAATGAGAAGATATCTGTTCATTATCTACATCTCTTCATTATCGATCTATTTATCTAACTCTGTTTCTATCTATCTCGTTCTGTTGGCCGGTTGGTTAGTTGGTTGTCAACCCTTGTTGGGTATTTTATGCCGAAGATATTTTGTTTTATTCATTCTTCATGGGTACTCAATTTATTTTAAACTCAATTTTTTAATCATATTTCTAAAACTCATTTTGTTCTATCTAACCCATAGATGGTACCCTAACAGGTACTACCACTACAAAGAGAATTGGATATGGCAGAAAGAAAAGAAAGAAAAAAGAAGAAATTCTAATGATATCAATAATTGGGAAATTTGTTGAAATGATAGAAGTTAATGAAAACGAAAAGTTCATTTCGAAATCGAGGCTTTGGCCGACAGTGAGAAAAAATGGCCGATGATATCGCATTTTGTGGTAGCTCATTGACTGTCATTTTGCAATTGAAATGCGGGAAAACAGAAGTTTTTTTAAACGAGTTTTTACTTATTTGTGCATCGTTCAATCTCTCTTACTTT
>CM042162.1:91210636-91215636 GCA_023376005.1 Doryteuthis pealeii
GAAAGAAAGAAAGAAAGAAAGAATAAAACAAAGAACTAAAGAAAGAAAGATAAAAAGAAAGATCGGAAGAATGAAACAAAGAAGGAAAAATACTGAAAAGACCTAAAGAAAGAAAGAAAGAAAGAAAGAAAACGAAGAAAAAATGAAGAACAGGAGAGTGAAAGGAAGGAAGAAAGAAAGAACGGAATAATGTAACAAAGAAGGAAAAAATAAAATAAAGGCCTAAAGAAAGAAAGTAAGAAAAGAAGGACAAGTAAGTATGGAATAATGAAACAAAGACGTTAAGGAAGAAGGGGGGGGGAAGAAAGAACGGAGTATGAATGAAAGGAAAACAGAAAGAAAGTAATAATAAAAGAAAGAAAGAAAGAAAGAAAGAAAGGGGTGTAATTATGAAATAATGAACTAAATAAAGAAACCAAGAATAAAGAAAGAAAAGAAAAGAAAGAAAAGAAAGAAAGAAAGAACGGAAGTA
This sequence comes from Doryteuthis pealeii, assembly GCA_023376005.1. Lineage (NCBI taxonomy): Eukaryota > Metazoa > Mollusca > Cephalopoda > Myopsida > Loliginidae > Doryteuthis > Doryteuthis pealeii. The sequence goes on from CM042162.1 coordinate 91,211,109, forward strand.
TGAAACAAAGAAGTAAAGAAGAAAGAAAAGAAAGAAAGAAAGAAGAAAGAAAGAATAAGAAGAACAAAGAACTAACGAAAGAAAGAAAGAAAGAAAGAAAAGAAGAAAGAAAGAAACGGAAGTATGAAACAAAGAATAAAAAAGAAAGAAAGCAAGAACGGAAGTATGAAACAAAGAATTAAAAAAGAAAGAAAGAAAGAAAGAAAGAGAAAGAAAGAGAGAGAATATAAGAATGAAAGAAAGAAAGAAAGAGAGAGAGAATATAAGAATGGAACAAAGAACTAAAGAAAGAAAGAAAGAAAGAAAGAAAGAAAGAAAAAACGGAAGTATGAAACAAAGAATAAAAAAGAAAGAAAGAAAGAAAGAGAGGGTGTAATTATCAAATAAAGAACTAAATAAAGAAAGAAAGAAGTAAAGAAAGAAAGAAAGAAGAAAGAAAGAAAGAACGGAAGTATGAAACAAAAATTTTAAAAAAAGAAAGAAAGAAAGAGAGAATATAAGAATGGAACAAAGAACTAAAAAATAAAGAAGAAAGAAAGAAAGAAAGAAAAGAAAAGAAGAAGAAAGAAAGAACGGAAGTATGAAACAAAAATAAAAAGAAAGAAAGAAAGAAAGAAGAAAGAAGGAAAGAGAGAATATAAGAATGGAACAAAGAACTAAAGAAAAGAAAACAAAGTAAAGAAAAGAATGAAAAGAAAAGAAAGAAAGAAGAAGAATGAATGAAACAAAGAAGAAAGAAAAGAAAAGAAAAGAAAAGAAAGGAACATGTCTGGCGGTTAAACAAATGTTTCCCGCCTCATCTCAAATCCGTTCCCTTTAGTCGTCTAACCAAGAACCCGGATGTGTTTTGCGGTTTTCCTCTGGAGTTGCAATGTCGCGAACACTCCTTGGCCAATGACTAAAAAAGACATTTTAGTCGTTTGGCGAGATGATGTGTCATGAAATAGGTACACTTTCGGGGGATTGGGGGGGTGAGAGGGTGAATGATAAGAAAGAAAGGAAAAGATAAGAGGAAAGAACTTAGCTAAGGAATTGTCGGGATATGGAGGGGGAGGGGAATTTAATTAGTAGTGTATGGGAGTGGTAGAGAGGGGGGAGAAGAAGAAGAAGAGGAAGAAGAAGAAGAAGAAGAAGAAGAAGAAGAAGAAGAAGAAGAAGAAGAAGAAAAAAAGAAGAAAGTAGTATATTATAGCAAGAAATTATGATCACTATTATTGTTAATAATAATAATAATAATAATAATAATAATAATAATGAGAGCATCCCCACAAAGGCATTGTTGAAATCAGTTAGAATACCCAGAAGAGTCCTGGAGACCTGAGAAGACTTGTTGTCACTCAGACTCCAATGAAAGACCACCAGCTTGCGCTGGCGGGAAAAACTCACAAGGAGTGAACCAAAAGAAAATCTGTGTGAAAAGGTTCACGTTTATTATTCAAAAACGTTTTTATATTCTTGTCTCTATTTTTTATCTTAAAGAAAATGCCCGGAACTTTTGCACATAATAATAATAATAATAATAATAATAATAATAATAATAATAAATTAGTTAATTAATTAATTACTTTGGAAATATTGAAAGCGAATACCATCAAACAAATAGAGTTTACAGGAAAAGTAAGAAAAGAATATCTCAGAGGAACAAGAAAACTTTTAGAAACCAACCTCTGTAGCAGAAATCTCGTCAAGGGAATAAACACCTGGGCTGTACATCTTGTAAGATACTCTGGACCCTTCCAAAACTAGACAGATGAACCAAATGACAAGGGAATCGAAGACGATGCACAATGCGTTACAGCTGAGCAATAGCAAAGACAGACCATTTGTGTCTAGAAAAGAAGAAGAAGGAAGCGGAGGAGGAAGAAGAAGTCTTGCCTGCATTGAGGATTGTGTAGATGCCACAATTCGAGGACTCAAAGAATCCTAGGGTCTTAGAGTCTTGGGTATGACATTAAACTGAATCTAATGTTGAAGTTTCAATTCTGGAATTCTGGGGAGTGTGGAGTACCCCTTCATCGCGAATACTCCCAGTACCTATCAGGATCCCATCTAGGGGTTAAATAAAAAAAATGGTGTTTAAACAAAAACTTTAGATTAAAAAAAAATTTGAATACTCATCAAATATTAATAAAAGAAAAGATCTTCAGCATAAAATAACCCAACAAGGGTTGGTACTACCAACAGATACAGGAACTACCACTCCAGAGAGTGGGCCTGGAAGTAATGGAAATGAAGTGGGTAAGAAGGATAAAGGGATAAACACTTATAGCAAGATCAAAATCATAATCTTATTTATTCACTAAGTGATAATTAGTTAGAAAAGAAAAGTAAAAAAGTAAAGTAAGTAAAGTCGTCGGGGTGGCCTAACGTCGGTATCAGCCAGTCAGCGAGGGAGTCTATCCCCTTTTCACTAGCGCTAGACCAAGGAGATTGTTTTGGCGTGTGAGGTGGAGCGCCACACCTACCATCAGCTCCTTACTTTACCGCGCAGATTCCTGTGCTACTCATAACGCTGAGTTGGTGAGGGCCAGTATCGAACTAGGAACCTTGTGGTTTCTAGCCGAACGCTCTACCGACTGAGCTAACCCGGCACCTTTAGAAAAAAGAAAAATGAATGGAATGAATGAAAGAAGGAAGGAAGGAAGGAAAGAAGAAAGAAGGAAACGTGTGTGAAATAGTAAAATACAAATGAAAGGAGACAACAAAATTCCAATGACTAACACTAGAAAGAGCAAAGAAAGACTAATTACAGCAGTCAGTAACTGCAACAGAAAAAAAAAAGACAAAATCTCGAAAACATGAATGGGAAGAGAAACAATTATATGGATATTTCAAATGACAAACTGGAGAGATTGCACGCGAGAAGATCTGGATATGGGTAAGAAAGGAAACATCAAGAGAGTAACTGGATCTGTAATTTTCACCTTTAGTTGGCTAAATTACTAGCAAATAAGGCAATTAGAGTAACCTCCCTTGACTTTCACTTTGAACTAAGCCGGTAGCTATTTAGAAAGTCTCCGTGCGAAATAAATAAATCTTAGAAACTTTTTTGAAAACAATACAACTGCTTGCTTTAAACACAAAAATATCATAAAATGTGTTCTTAATAAGAATTAAGTTCATTTCAGATAATTTTATGCTAGGAATTTAGCCGACTGACTTTCACTTTGAAACAAGCCGGTAGCCATTTTGAATGTGTCCGTGCGAAATATACAAATCTTATAAACTTTTTCGAAAACAATACAACTGCATGCTTTAACACAAAAATATCATAAAATATCTTCTTAATAACAATTAAGTTCATTCGCAAATTTTATGCTAGGAATTTTAACAACTAAAGGTGAAAATTACCGCAAAGAATACGTTAAAAAGAACAAAGAAAGAATAATTACAGCAGCCAATAAATGCAATCGCTAACTCGACTTTAAATCCCGAATTTCGTGCTAATACATTCGCGGAAGCCATGAATCCATCTGTTTTTCTTCCACCTATGATGACATAGTAGGGCAGACTGGGTTATTTAGCCTAGGTTAGACAACCAATTTCCGAGAAGGAAAACTCTGAAGGCAAACCAGCTTTATCCAGCTTGAAGGTTGACCCTAAGTCACATCCTCCTGGAGGGGTTGGGTAAACACATACAATAATATACACGTACTAGTTTGTTTTTTTGTTTGTTGGTTGTTGGTTGGTTGAATTTTACGGCATGTCAGTCCTTTTAGGGTTATTTTATGCCGGTGACGTTTTTATTTTATTCATTCATTGTTTAAACGGTTGTTATTTGTGCAGGTGCAATCAGATCTATTGAACCTATATATGGGACCCTAACAGGTTCTACCACTCCGAGTCAGAGTGGACCTGGGATTAATGGCAAGAAAGCGGTAGTCAACACTCCCAGTTTAGTTTCATACTCGGATACTAAAAACCCCACCCACCGCTTAGCACATATAATTAGAATGGTAACTGCATTTCACTTAGCGCAAATACCATTGGGAAAGGTATGAATCCTACTCTCCCTCCAGTTATGGGTAAATAGTAGAGAAGACTGGGCTCTTTAACCTTGGTTAGGCAACCGGTCTAGGAGAAGGAAAACTCTGAATTTAAACCTGTTGAACTCCGCTTAAGAAATTGACCTTGTGTCACATCCTGCTTGTGCGGAGGGGTTGGTAAATATATACATAATTAAAATGGGTTGGGGGAGGTTGCCGTAAGAGCAATTGAAGAATAATGTCAGGAAAATCATATTAGGTGCGAGGGTTTGACCTGGCCAGCCGATTGATTAAAGGGGGACTCTCCGACCGACCCCTCCCCCCTTTCTAGCCCAAGTAAGGACTGATTAGTCACCAGGATTTCGTCCTTGAGCATTACGGGTTGCTACAAATGGCCAACAAGTGGTCCCATGGGGTCTTACCCTTTGCAGTCGGCATATTCTACAGCCCCGCCGACGGGGCGGTCACGGACTAGTCTTCGCACCTTGGTTTTTATTAAGTTCAAAATATTTTGGCCGTTGTACCTACCGGCCTTCTTCAGG
>CM042162.1:91220636-91248136 GCA_023376005.1 Doryteuthis pealeii
AGATTCCCTACACCATTCATCCCAACAACTAACTCTTCCTCGTCCGCCCACTGTCTCACAGCTGCAGAACAGAAGGAAAACACCACCAACTGCATTTTGAAAAAGGGTAAAATCCCGATGGGCACTCTCTTGTTGGCCGCTAACGGTCGAGCGCGCAGCCTGTGATGCTCTAAGAGATAGGAAACCTGGTGGATGCTAAGCAGTCCAAAACATGCAACATACTCTAACTTAGACCCTTACTAGACTAGACAGGCGACGCGGGTCTACTTAGGCATAGCCTCCTTCGAAGTCAACAACCTGGTCACATCAAACCAGTAGCACCTATAGGATATGTCCCAACCCTATTTGACCACTTGTGCCAATCCCCAACCTTTCTTCTTAGCATCCATATGCTTAAGCGGTCGCGGTGGCTGAGGGGTCTTCAAATGTCCCTGGGATAGGAGGTTTAAACTCGATATACCTAGATGTTGAAAGTTTTTCCACATCTGATCTCCTGGACGAAATCTGGGAAGTACTCCCATCTACCAACTACCATTAAACCATCGGCACAACATCCACTTCTAGACGATACCTTAATGCAATACACACTGCACGGTATCTCGATTAGTTTTACCACTCCCTCGAGTATTTCCAACATCTCTATCTATGATGGCTCTGAACTTCAATTCTGGATCTCTGGGGAATCGCAACAGTCCATCCCTTCGATCCACCATTTACTCCCAAGATCTCCACTTTGACGGGCTATTTCTACTTAACCTGTCACTGGGTCTATATCGTACATAAACTCTATTTCCTGAATGTGAAGCTTCCCAATTCTGACAGGTCCCGGGGAATATGAGTACACTTTCATCGCCACATTAAACCTCACCAACGATACACCCTACGCACCCGAAGTGTTCAAGGTCACATCTACTGCAATTAAACTGCCAAGCACACAATCGCGGAGTTTACAACTAAAACTTAGACAACGAGAGGCGCTCCTATCAAGAATGAATCCAAACAACAAACCCTTCGGCAACCTCAAAAATACAACCCCAACCACGCTGGTTGACTTGCCGTAAAAATCCTTTAATCATCCAATTTATGATTAAATCTGAAGGAAGTGACCGTTAGAATGTTTTTAAAAATTGCCAGTATACTTTCCAGACATTGCAATAAGACCAAAACGCCGTCTTTGGCATAAGATATCAACACCCAACAAGTCGTTTGACATTGCCCGTAAAATTCCAACCAACCATAATTTAAGTCTTGTATTGTCACAAACTGAGCCCACTGCATAGGTAATCCTATTCAGCTCCTCTCTCTCTCGATACTTCATCTACTCTCTCTCTCTCCTCTCTCTCTCCTCTCTCATCTATCATATACTATCATATCCCTCTTATCCTACTCACTCATTCTCTTCGCTCTACTCTCCTCTCTCCTTCTTCCTCTCCATCTCTCTCTGCTGATCTCTTTCCTATCTATCATCTATCCCCCTCTCTCTACTCTCTCTCTCTCTCTCTCTCTCTCTCTCTCTCTCTCTCTTCCTTCTCTCCAATCTCTTTAGAAGAAAGTGAGTTTTAAAAAAATGGTTTTAAAATATGAATACCCATCAAGAATAAATCAAACAAAACGTCTTCGGCATAAAATAACCCAACAAGGGTTGACATGCCATAAAATCAAACCAACATACTTCTGTGAATTTTACATGGTTTGCACTTATCAGTAAAAAAAATTGCTGACAGAAATCTATTCAAGCCCGGAGCACTCTGTTTAACTTGTCGGCATTTTGAATAATAAATTAATATTTCGTGACAAATAATTTCTTCGGATTGGCGTCATTAGTTTTTTATGGGTTTATTTATTTTTTGTTTGTTTTGTTTGTTTGTTTGTTTTTATTGTTGTTTTTTTTATATACGTAAAACGAAACAATCCCATTGGATTGCGGTTTGAAAAGAATGCGGATCAGGCAAAATGAATTTGTGAGCAAATATATCCTTTTTACATCCGGCAGATTATCAGTTTGATTAATAACAGATTTGCCCCCCCCCCCCCTCTCTCTCTCTCTCTCTCTCTCTCTTCCCCCTAGTTGACAGCACTTTTGGGGCGGGGATTTCGCTGACAAAACCGCCAGTTAAAGCGTAAACACGCAACACGCTCCTCCTATATAAATGGATGGGCGCATTCTATGGCGAGGCCTTTACATACAAAGCGATGTGTGTATTAAAATAATTAAAATCCCATTCGCATTCTGTAGGTGATGACAGCCTGGCGGTTAAGGTGTTTGACTGACACTGAACCGATCGGATTTCCAATCCCGGGTTATAGGTAGCTTACAAAATGTCTTGAGCAGCACACTGAAAAAAGACTTGATAAGTCGAAACCCATGTCTGTGCTGGATGACTATATATATTTATATAATATATATATATATAATATAATAATGGGAGTAAATATGGAAATAAATCCGACAATGTTAAGAAATTTGAAAAACACAAGTTTTCTAAAAATAAGATGAATTATCTATCGACGCTTAAACGTTTCGGTTTCTTTAAAAACCTTCATCAGGATGTATTTTGGCGGTGAAGAAATTGATGGATGTTTAATAGATGACAGGAGATAAAAAAAATCTTTATAAATTTTTTTTTATTTTTGTCATCTATAAAACATCCATCAATTCTTACCCATAATACATCCTGATGAAGGTTTAAAGAAACCCGAAACGTTTATGCGTCGATAAATAAATTCATCTTATTTTTGGAACACTTGTTTTTTCAAATTTCTTAATATATATATATATATATATATACTATATATATATATATATATATATATATTATTCAAAAGAAATAGACCATCCATCATTCTGTTTTAAAATTAGATCAGTTTGTGGGAATATAAACCATTTTATCACAATTGGTGTAAATATATTGCAAAAGTTTCTTCGAAATGAATTACACAGGATAGGCTTACATGGTAGCGAAATGACTACACAGGATAGGTCACATGGTAGGAAATAATACACAGGATAGTTACATGGTAGGAAATGAATTACACAGGATAGGTTACATCGTAGGAAAGAATTACACAGATAGGTTACATGGTACATTACAGCAGGATAGGTTACATGCGTAGGAAGATGAATTACACAGGATAGGTTACATGGCTAGGAAATGAATTCAACAGGATGAGGTTACATGGTAGAAATGAATTACACAGGATAGGTTACATCGGTAGAAATGAAATTTACATCACGATAGGTTACATTGGTAGGAAAATGAATTACACAGGATAGGTTACATGGTAGGAAATGAAATTAACAGGATAGGTTACATGGTAGGAAATTACACAGGATAGCGTTACATTGTAGCGAAATTGAATTACACAGGATAGGTTATGGTAGGAAATGATTACACAGGAATAGGTTACATGGTAGGCAAATGAATTACCACAGATAGGTTTACATGTAGGAAATGAATTACACAGGTAGGTACATGTTAGAAATGAATTACACAGCATAGGTTTAACATGGAGGAAATGCAATTACACAGGATAGGTTACATGGTAGGAATGAATTACACAGGATAGGTACATTGTAGCGATATGAACCAGGATTAGGTTACATGGTAGGAAATGAATTACACAGGATAGGTTACATGTAGGAAATGGAATTACACAGGATAGGTTACATGGTAGGAAATGAATTACCACAGGATAGGTTACATTTGGTAGAAATGAATTACACAGGATAGGTTACATGGGTAGGGGAACATGAATTACACAGGAAGGTTACATGGTGGAAATGACCATACACAGCGGATAGGTTACATGGTAGGAAATGAATTACACAGGATAGGTTACATGGTAGGAAATGAATTACACAGGATAGGTACATTGTAAGGAAACTGAATTATCACAGGATAGGTTACTGGTAGAATGACCATACACAGGATAGGGAATTCAGGTATAGACATGGTACCCGGAAAATGAATACACAGGCCGTTACATAGGTAGGGAAAATGAATTACACAGGATAGGTTACATGGTAGGAAATGAATTTACCAACAGGATAGTTACATGGTAGGAAATGAAATTACACAGGATAGGTTACATGGTAAGGAAATGAATTACACAGGATAGGTTACATGGTAGGAAAGAATTACACAGGAAGTTACATGGTTAGGAAAATTACACACGAAGGCTTACGGAACATCAGCACTTAACAGAAGCATAGGTTACATGGTATAGGAAATGAATTACACCAGAGAGATAAGGTACCCATGGTAAGAAAATGACATTAACACAGGATAGGTTACATGGTAGGAAATGAATTACACAGGATAGCGACTACAATAGGTAGGAAAATGAATTACACAGGATAGGCTTCACCATGGTAGAAATGAATTACCACAGGATAGGTTACATGGTAGGAAAGGAATTACACAGTAGATAGGTTACACAGGATGGTAGGAAATGATTTACACAGGATAGGTTTACATGTAGGAAATGACATTACACAGGATAGGTTACATGGGGAAATGAATTACACAGGATAGGTTACAATGGTAGGAAATGAATTACACAGGATAGGTTCACATGGTAGGAAATTGAATTTACACAGGATAGCGTTACATGGTAGAAATGAATTACACAGGGATAGGTTACATGGTAGGAAATGAATTACACAGGATAGTTACATGTAGAATGACATTACACAGGATAGTACATGTTAGGAAAGAATTACACAGGATAGGTTACATAGGTAGGAAATGAATTACACAGGATAGGTTACATGGTAGGAAATGAATTACACAGGATAGGTTACATGGAGGAAATGAATTACACAGGATAGGTTACATGGTAGGAAATGAATTACACAGGATAGGTTACATTGGTAGGAAATGAATTACACAGGATAGGTTAACATGGTAGGAAATGAATTACACAGGATAGGGTTACATGTAGCTAAATGAATTACACAGATAGGTACATGGTAGGAAATGAATTACACAGGATAGGTTACATGGTAGGAAATGAATTACATTAGGTTACATGGTAGGAAATGAATTACACAGGATAGGTTACATGCGTAGGAAAGAATTACACAGGATAGGTTACATGGTAGGGAAAATGAATACACAGGATAGGTTACATGGTAGGAAATGAAATACACAGTGATAGTTACATGGTAGGAAATGAATACACAGGATAGGTTACAAGGTAGGAATGAATTACAACAGGAGTAGTTACATGGGAGGAAATGAATTTACACAGGATAGGTTACATGGTAGGAAATGAATTACACAGGAAAGCGTTACATGGTAGGAATGAATTACACCAGGATAGGTTACATGGTAGGAAATGATTACACAGGATAGGTTACATGGAGGAAATGATATTACACAGGGATAGGTTACATGGTAGGAAATTGAATTACAAGGATAGGTTACAAGGTAGGAAATTGAATTTACACAGGATAGGTTACATGGTAGGAAATGAATTACCACAGGATAGGTTACAAGGTGAGAAATTTGAATTACACAGGATAGGTTACATGTAGGAAATGAATTACACAGAATAGGTACATGGTGGGAAATGAATTACACAGGATAGTTACATGGTAGGAAATGAATTACACAGGATAGGTTACATGGTAGGAAGGAATTACACAGGATAGGTTACATGGGTAGGAAAATGAATTACACAGGATAGGTTACATGGTAGGAAATGAATTAACACAGGAATTAGTTACATGGAGCGAAATTACACAGGATATTTACATGCGTAGGAAATGAATTACACAGAATAGGTTACATGGTAGGAAATGAATTACACAGGATAGGTTTACATGGTAGGAAATGAATTTACACAGGATAGTTTACATGGTAGAAATGGAATTACACAGGATAGGTTACATGGTAGGAAAATGAATTACACAGGATAGGTTACATGTAGGAAATGAATTACACAGGATAGGTTACATGGTAGGAAAATGAATTACACAGGATTACAGGTAGGAAATGAATTACATAGGTTACATGGTAGAAATGAAATACACAGGATAGGTTACATGGTAGGAAATGAATTACACAGGATAGGTTACATGGTAGGAAAATGAATTACACAGGATAGGTTACATGGTAGGAAATGAATTACAACAGGATAGGTTACGATGGTAGGAAATGAATTACACAGGATAGGTTTACATTGGTAGGAATTATGAATTACACAGGATAGTTACATGGTCAGGAAATGAATTACACAGGATAGGTACATGTAGGAAATGAATTACACAGGATAGGTTACATGGTAGGAATGAAATTACACAGGATAGGTTACATGGTAGGAAATGAATTACACAGGATAGGTTACATGGTAGGAATGAATTACACACATGGATGAATTACACAGGATTACATGGTAGGAAATGAATTTACACCAGGATAGGTTACATGGTAGGAATGAATTACACACAGGATTGGGTTACATGGTAGGAAATGAATTACACAGGCATAGGTTTTAACATGGTAGGAAATGAATTACACAAGGATAGGTTACATGGTAGGAATGAATTACAAGATAGACATCGGTAGGAAATTGAATTACACAGGATAGGTTACATGGTAGGATGATTACACAGGATCAGGTAATGGTAGAAATGAATTACACAGGATAGGTTTACATGGTAGAAATGAATTACAACAGGATAGGTTACATGGTAGGAAATGAATTACACAGGATAAGGTTACATGGTAGGAAATGATTACACAGGATAGGTTACATGGTAAGGAAAAATTACAACAGGATTAGGTTACATGGTAGAAATGAATTACAAGGATAGGTTACATGGTAGGAAATGAATTACACAGGATAGTTACATGGTAGGAAATGAATTACACAGGATTTACATGGGTAGGAAATGAATACACAGGATAGGTTACATGGAGGAAATGAATTACACAGGAAGGTTACATGGTAGGAAATGAATTACACAGGATAGGTTACATGGTGGAAATGAATTACACAGGATAGGTTACATGGTAGGAAATGAATTACACAGGATAGGTTAACATGGTAGGGAAATGAATTACACAGGATAGGTTACATGGTAGGAAATGAAATTACACAGGATAGGTTACAAGGCAGGAAATGAATTACACAGGATAGGTTTACATGGTAGGAAATGAATTACACAGGATAGGTTACATGGTAGGAAATGAATTACACCAGGATAGGTTACATGGTAGGAAATGAATTACACAGGATAGGTTACATGGTAGGAAATAATACACAGGATAGGATTACATGGTAGGAAATGAATTACACAGGATAGGTTACATGGTGAATTTACACAGGAATAGGTTACATGTAGGAAATGGAATTACACAGGATAGGTTACAGTATGGTAACATGGTAGAAAATGAATTACACAGGAAGTTACATGGTAGGAAATGAATTACACAGGATAGCTTACATGTAGGAAATGAATTACACAGGATAGGTTACATAGGTAGGCATGAATTCACACACAGCGATAGGTTAGGTTACACAGGATAGGTTAGGAAATGAATTACACAGGCATAGGTTACATCGGTAGGAAATGCAATTACACAGGATAGGTTCACATGTAGGAAAATGAATTACACAGATAGGTACATGGTAGAAATGAATTACACAGATAGGTTACAATGGTAGAAATGAATTACACAGGATTAGGTTACATGGTAGAAATGCATTACACAGGATAGGTTACATGGTAGAAATGAATTTACACAGGATAGGTTAACATGGTAGGAAATGAATTACACAGGATAGGTTTACATGGTAGGAAATGAATTACACAGGATAGGTATTACATTGGTAGAAATGAATTTACACAGGATAGGTTACATGGTAGAAATGAATTACACAGGATAGGTTACAGAAATGAATTACACAGATAGGTTTTAGGTAGAAATGAATTACACAGGATAGGTACATGGTAGGAAATGAATACACAGGATAGGTTACATGTAGGAAGATGATTACACAGGATAGGTTACATGGTAGGAAATGAATTACACAGGATAGGTTACATGGAGGAAATGAATTACACAGATAGTTACATGGTAGGAAATGAATTACACAGGATAGTTACATGGTACGAAGTCAGACGATTTTAGTCGTTCCCCAGACATACATAAAACCCTACAATTTTTCCCGGGGACTCATTCATAGCGAATATGTGCGTCCCAGACACACTAAATCAAAAAAGCTATCAGCGTCACACCGGCCCTCGCCAACTCAGCGTATGAGTAGCACAGGGATCTGTGCGAACAAAGTAAGGAGCTTACTTGGTCTAGCGCTAGTGAAAAGGGGATAGACTCCCTCGCTGATTGATTGATACCGACTTTAGGCCGCCCCGACTATATATATATATATATATATATATATTTGTGTATGTGTGTGTGCGTATTTAGCCAGTATTTTTTCATTCAAACAAATTTTGTTGAATACAACCGAATCCAAATTGTTTTGTAATTTTTTTTTCTTTCTAATCTTTCTAATGTGTTTATTGATGTTATCATCTTGAAAAGGATTTATTTAAAAAGATCTAAAAGAATTATTATTCCAAGTACTTTCGGTTCTCCTTTGAACCATTAAGAGTGTTAGAAAACTTGTTTGTATATATAATTACATATATGAAATTATGATAACGTGGACATGGAGTCAACGGCGCTTGGTTACTGACAGTTTCTAACTTAGATCTGAATGTTTTATCCACTAATACACTGATTACATATAGAAAACACCCTCCGGGCGTCGTAAAAATTAATTTTTGAAAGACATTGCCTGAGAGGAAATGTTAATGTCTACTATTTAAAATATTAAATGAAAAAAAAAATCCATGCTTTTATCATTTAAATTTTATTTTTTAATTAATATAAATATAAATCAAATATCTCTTATTTTCGCTCAATAACCAAGCCCTGGTGATATTTAATGTGTATATATATTTACGTTGTCATTAATTGTTTTATTTTCGAAGTTTCCTCCGGACATACATAAACACACAACTGCCCTTTATATATGTATAGATAGATAGAAAACCAAGCCCTGGTGATATTTAATGTGTATATATATTTACTTTGTTGTTAATGTTTTATTTTCAAAGTTTCCCCCGGACATACATAAACACACAACTGCCCTTTATATATGTATAGAAAACCAAGCCTGGTGATATTTAATGTGTATATATATTTACTTTGTCGTTAATTGTTTTATTTTCAAAGTTTCCTCCGGACATACATAAACACACAACTGCCCTTTGTATACGTATAGAAAACCAAGTCCTGGTGATATTTAATGTCTATATATATTTACTTTGTCGTTAATTGTTTTATTTTCAAAGTTTCCTCCGGACATACACAAACACACAACTGCCCTTTATATATGTATAGATTACATTCGGACATACATACACACAACTGCCCTTTATATATGTATAGATTACACATCTTCATTCAGCTCGAGTGCAACCCAATTCAAATTTTCTAATAATTAAAGTCATCAAAGTTTAATAAATGTCTATCTTTATTTTTACTCATTTTATTTATTTATTCATTTTTTTAATTATAAAAAATACTTTTAAGTTTGTTTAACAGGAAATTTGATTATGTATACTAGCAACTGAAAACACACTCCGGGCGTCGTAAAAAATTAATTTTTGAAAGACATTGCCTGAGAGGATGGGAGTTAAAATTTCAATGTCAGAGGGTTTGTATCATAAGTAAACCAAATCCTCATATTTATTAAAGAGTAAAAAAAAAAAAATAAAACAATTTGAAATGAAAACTGAGCCCCATCCCTCTCAAATAAAATGTTGCGTGCATGTAATAATCAAACAATTATTTTCAATATTCTCCTCATCAATTTTACACAAAATCGTAGGTATTTATTTATTTGTTAACTTTTTAGTTAACTTCTTGAAGTTTTTAAAAAAAAAAGGATGAGAGTAAAAAACAATTTTTTAAATTGCTTACTCAAATTTTGGGTGTATATAGCATAAGAATATTGTGACGTAAGCTGTGGCGTAGAGCTATGACGTAGTTTTTGTTACAGACAGAAATACAGACAATCTCCATTATAAATAGATTTAGCAGTCTTTGATTTGAGGGAAATAACAGGTAACTTTAAATGAAAAGGTCATTTTTAACCATTTATTGATAAATCCTTATAGGAATGGGTCTCTGGACTTGGAACATTCTCAACATGATGTTAAGAGTTAACATTAAAATACTTGCACCAGGGGTATGCATTTATTTGCTTGTATATATAATATAATACTTACTCAAATTTTGGGTGTCTATAGCATAAGAATATTGTGATGTAAGCTGTGACGTAGAGCTATGGCGTAGTTTTTGTTGCAGACAGAAATACAGACAATCTCCATAATTAATAGATATATATAAGGGGCCGGTTTAGCTCAGTCGGTAAAACATCCGTCTTGGAATCGCAAGGATCCAAGTTCGATACAGGTCTCCGCTGACTCAGCGTATGAGTACAATCAAACACATACTAACAGAATGTAGCAACCTAAAACAAATACGAAAAAAATACTACAACAAATCTAAAACAGATATTCTACCAAATAAACCCAGAAAAACTACTTGGATACATAAAAGAAGCACACATCTACAACAAAATCTAAAAATCTTCCAAAAAAATAAAAACACAAAAATATGTTAACAAAAACATCTAAAAGTTTCATTCACAAAAGAAAATATGTCAAAAAAAAAAACCTTTAGAAAATTAAACATTATCACCAATTCATTTCAAAAAACGTAGTCAGCATTAAATGACCCATTGAGGTTGATATGCCGTAAAACAAGAACAAATCAATCAAATCAAATTAGCGTATGAGTAGAACAGATTGGATAATCTGATTTGTGCGGTAAAGTGGTGACCTGATGGTAGGTGTGGCGCTCCACCGCAGAAAAAAAACCTTTCTAGTCTAGCGCTAGCAATAAGAGGATAAGGCTCCCTCGCTGACAATAGGCCACTCTTCCAACATATATATATATTATAGTCACCTCACGTAGTGTACCGGTTAGCAAGGTAGACCTGCAAACCATTACTAGTGAGTTTGCGCCGCACTGGGTGCCCCTTACATTCTTTTATATGTAATCTAAGGATATTATCTCTTACGCGCTATTCTGGATTAGTACCAATGCTTTTTATACGTAATCTAATGATATTATCTCTTGCGCGCTATTCTGCAATAGTACCAATACTTTTTAGACGTAATCTAATGATATTATCTCTTGCGCGTTATTCTGCATTTGTACCAATGCTTTTACGTAATCTAATGGCATTAGCTCTTGCGGCGCTATTCTGCATAGCACCAATGCTTTTTATACGTAATCTATATATATATATATATATATATATATATATATATATATACTCATCTTTATCATATATATATATATATATATATATATATATATACTCATCTTTATCATATATATATATATATATATGATATGAATGATAAAGAAGATATGATATATGACTTAGCGAGGAATAGCATATTGAGTTAATTGCAACATCGACGGTCGAAACTAATATCAACCGAACAAGTCAGGGTTATAAAGAATATGAAATGCTCAATACGTTAGTTTTACCAAAAGGATCATCAGGGTCTATTGTAATGAATTAATCAAAACATTGATTAACTGAATACAATTGCGGAAATCAATAATACAATTATACCCGTTTAAAAACAGTTTCGCAGTGAAGATGAAAATTAAGTAGGTTAAATATCTATACCTTTCTAATATATATATATATATATATATATATATATATATATATATATATAGTCATCCACAGACACGCGTTTCGACTTATCAAGTCTCTTCAGTGTGGCTAGACATTTTGTAATTTTAGTTGGCGGTCGTCAACGAAATACCCCCCACCCAAATGTGTGTGTGTAATACGTTAAATGATTTTTCATTTAAGGAATTATTCATAGTTTGATTGTGTTTTATGAGCTCTTTATTTTCATGTGTATACGCTCGTGGTGTGTTTGCATATTTATATATGTGTACGTACTCATGAATAAATAAGGCAAAAAAAAAAATTAATATTATTGATCAAAGCCTGAAGAAGATACCAGAAGATCTGAAACACGTGTTGCATATGTAAGATAAAAAGAATAAAAAATGTTTTTCTAAAAACATGATACATTTTGCGGACCTTCTTTTTTTAATAATATATATATATATATATATATATATATATATATATATATATATATATAATATATATATACAGATTGTGTATTTTTAAAACATAAGAGGGTGTAGTTCATTTGAATTGTGTTGTCTTTGGCAACTCACTAACGTAAACCGCAACTATTTTGACGTCACAATTTCATTTTACGTAATATGGTCACACAGGGACAAAGAACAATATATATATATATATATATATATATATATATATATATATATATATATATATATATATCAGTCGTGTGTCTTTGGATGTGTGATCATATTACATAAAATGGGAAACTGTTACGTCAAAATTATGAATATATATATATATATATATATATATATATATATATATATATATATATATATATATTATATATAAATTACTCAAAGAAATAAATAGACCATCAGCATTCTGTTTTAAAATTAGATCAGTTTGTGGGAATATGACCATTGTATCACAATTGGTGTTACGTCACTGTTTTTGTCCCAAGAAACACCAGTAACTTTTCCTTCTCTCTCTCTCTCTCTCTCTCTCTCTCTCTCTCTCTCTCTCTCTCTCTCTCTCTCTCTCTCTCTCTGTATATATATGTGTGTGTGTGTGGATTTTGTGTCTTGATGACGTAACTTCTTCGTTTTTTCCCACGAAACGACAGTAATTTTTCCTACTATTTCTCTCTCTCTATCTCACACACACATTATATATATATATATATATATATATATATATATATTATATATATATATATATAATATATAAAGTGTGTGTGTATTTGCATTTCATATCTTGATGACGTGATAACGATTGCAAGGTCTTTCCCAGGATTCATTAGTCTATCCTAACTATATATATAAAAATTATATATATATATATATATATATATATATATATATATACATATATAATTAGGATAGACTAGTAAATCCTGGGAAAGACCTTGCAATTGTTATCACGTCATCAAGATACGAAATACACACCCACGATACAGAGGTAAAAAATAAAGCCTGAAAACAATGCTGAACGACTTCAATAAAATTGGTCGTCTGTGTCAATAATGACGTAATGATCTCACACCAATATTGTTAATCGATTAAAGAGCTTCACAACGTGTACCCCCCCCCCCCCACACACACACAGGACTCTTTTTTTATCAGTGCTGGTTACCAATTTTAATAATTTGTTTGAACCACCTGATAGGTAGCGTCGAATCTTCTGTTGACAATATTTGAGGGAGTTCATAGGAGAGCTACTAAAGTAATGAATGATTTAAGAAATTCTTTCGTGTGAATAAAGACTTAGGAAGATTGACTTACCAAGTTTGGTTTATAGACGTACAAGCGAGGATATCCTTGAAGTCTACAAATATACCCATGGATTTTATTCCACGAACTTTGATCTACTAAACATTGCTCAAAACATCAATACCAGGGGTCATAAATTAAAACTCTTAAAAACTTTTGTAAAGCAAATACAAGACAAAATTATTTTAGTAGCAGAGTGGTGAATACATGGAATAAACTACCTTCATCAGTAGTGAATACCCCATCTCTAAACTCTTTTAAGGCAATGTTAGATAATCTGTGGAAAGATTATAAATATTCTGTGGAATTAAGATGAATATTTATAAGGAACAGCTCACAGTTCTCAGACCTAATATACTAGCTGAAAAGTTATTATTATTATTAGTAATAGTTTTTCACACCTAACGTAGCTGGTGGTTCCCTGGGGGATGGGGGACAGCAAGTCTCCTCAGGTCTCCAGGACTCTTCTGAGTATTCTAGCAATGCTGTATTTTGGATGGTATCAATTCTTCCTCTGATAGTCCAGTTCACACAAATTCTTTTCCAGAGCTTTGGGGATTGTTCCTAGGGCACCAATTACAATTGGTACGACCTTCACCTTCATATTCCACAGCTTCCCCAGTTCTCTAGCAAGGTCTAAGTATTTGTCTATCTTTTCGCTTTCTTTCATTTTCACTCGGTGGTCGGCTGGGACAGCAAAATCCACAAGATGACAGGTTCTCTTTTTCTTGTCAATCAATGCTAGGTCGGGTCTCCTGGCCGGGATTAGGTAATCCGTCTGTACCTCGAATTATTATATTATTATTATTATTATTATTATTATTATTATTATTATTTGTTAACGTCACTAAACTTAGGATTCTCACTTGAATTTAACGGAAATTCTCGTTCTCATTCAATCAGTTTCACTGACATGTCGCATCGTCGGTTACTTCAAACCACACACCATTAGATTAACGCTTCATTGCTGGAAATGTATGAATATATTCATATATATATAAATACTAACCCCTCCGCACGAGCAGGATGTGACACAGGGCCAATTTCTTAAGCGGATTTCAACAGGTTTGAATTCAGAGTTTTCCTTCTCCTAGACTGGTTACCTAACCAAGGTTATAGAGCCAGCCTGCCCTACTATTTACCCATAGCTGGAGGGAGAATAGTTGGATTCATACATTTCTCAAGGGTATTAGCGCTATGTGAAATGTAAACAGCCTTGTCCAGGATTTGAACTCGGGTCGATGAGTCCATTTCCTACGACTACATTACACCACACACCTTCAAAATACATATACCCCTATATGAATACATTCATATAGGTTCTAGTGCTTGGCGTGACCAACCTATTGATCGGAGGTGGCCTCTCCGGCCGCCAGTCTATACTAAGTAAGGAAATAACAGGAGTGTTGTATGCCATGGACTGCTCATCCACCAGGATTCTGCCCTTAAGCATCACGGGTCGCCTCCCATGGTTAACAGAGGGGGGTCTGCAGTGCAGTCGGCATATTCTACTGTCCTAGCCGACAGGGCGGCCTTAAGTGGTTGTTTGCACAGGGGTGTATGTAGTGTAGATCCGGCCCAGGCGGGGGTCCAGTGGCTTCAGCCCTGGACCTTACAAGCTAACATCCCCCAGGGGGCCATCCCCCCAGGCAACACCTAGCCCCTTAATTTAAAGGGACAGGACTGGGTTTATTGCCCTGTGCCTGCGGTACCCCCCACTTGAGGGGGAATGCCGACGGGATCAACGCACTTTTGCAACCGCCACCCACGAGTCATGGCTTGTGGGTGGTCCCACATTAATAGGGCCTTGTGCCTAACACGTACACGTTGGTTACGTGGTAAATATCTCGTGTATGAAATTTTGTTATGTAATGAGACGTTATTTTAACTAGAAGTAGAAACAAGACACAGCACAAAGAACTGTGACCTTATTTGACCTTTTTTTTTCTTTTAAGCGTATTACTTTAAAGAATTTTAAATAGATTTTTGGCGGTGAATATCTTTGCCATTCTGTTTATTTTGGCTGCAATTTAATCCTCTTTTTGTTGTTGTTGTTGTTTTGTTTCTTATCGACTCAATCGTCTGCGACATGGAAAGATTTTAAACTGTGAACCCCAACCTAAATCGGCAAAAGTTAACAGGGCAACCGACCCCTCTCTCTCTCTCTCTCTCTCTCTCTCTATATATATATATATATATATATATATATATATATATATATATAATACATATATATATATAAGTGCTTAATTGGAGTCGTACCTAATTTTGAAAATTAATTAATTAATAATGAATTAGGCGGGAATACCTATTAAATGTATGGCTAAACAAATCGAGAAAAATCAATCTCTGTATGTACATTTCGGCCTATTAGGCCTCATCAGCAGAGCTATAGATCGGAAATCACGCACAGAGCGGTCTTCTGATCTATAGCTCTGCTGATGAGGCCTAATAGGCCGAAATGTACATACAGAGATTGATTTTTCTCGATTTGTTTAGCCATACATTTAATAGGTATTCCCGCCTAATTCATTATTAATTAATTAATTTTCAAAATTAGGTACGACTCCAATTAAGCACTTATTCTCCCAAAAATTATCGGCAAAAAGCCATTCCAAACAAACCGTGTTTACAATATATATATATATATATATATATATATATATATATATATATATAATCAGACATTTTTACAACGGAATAAAAAAAGATTAAAAACATCTGACTAGAACATTACTATTTTTTGGATTATTCGGACTATTGTCCTCATCTTCATTGTTATTTGTACAACGTTTCGGCCGATGTGCCCTCCGGCTTTTTTCAAGTATTCATTTTCGAATTCGGGAACCTTCTTGTCGTACATGTTCTAAAAGAAGGTTCCCGAGTTCGACAAGAAATACCTGAAGAAGGCCGGCGAGCATATCGGCTTAAACATTGTACAGTTAACACAAAAGATGAGAACAATAGTCCGAATAATCTAAATAATACTAATTATCAAGCCTCATCTAAAAAAAATTCAGAGAAATTGACAAGAACGTGTCAATGAATCAACTTGCGTCGACAAAAGATATATTTTTAGATTTCATTTTTCAAGAAAAAATTAGGAAAATAAATTCCTTTTCTAATTGTGAATTTAATTTCAAATTTCAATATTAAGTGCTTAAAGTGCACTAGAGCACCAATGCTTTTTATACGTAATCTAATGATATTATCTCCTGCGCGCTATTCTGCCTTAACAAAATTCCTTTTATATATGTAATCTAAGATAATTATATCTTGCGTGCTATTCTATTAGTACCAATGCTTTTTATACGTAATCTAATGATATTATCTCTTGCGCGCTATTCTGCGTTAGTACCAATGCTTTTTATACGTAATATAACGATATTCTCTCTTGCGCGCTATTCTTCATTAGCACCACTGATTTTTATATGTAATCTAACGATATTCTCTCTTGCGCGCTATTCTGGATTAGTACCAATACTTTTTATACGTAATCTAATGATATTATCTCCTGCGCGCTATTCTGCCTTAACACCAATTCCTTTTATATGTAATCTAAGGATATTATATCTTGCGTGCTATTCTACATTAGTACCAATGCTTTTTATACGTAATCTAATGATATTATCTCTTGCGCGCTATTCTGCGTTAGTACCAATGCTTTTTATACGTAATATAACGATATTCTCTCTTGCGCGCTATTCTTCATTAGCACCACTGATTTTTATATGTAATCTAACGATATTCTCTCTTGCGCGCTATTCTGGATTAGTACCAATACTTTTTATACGTAATCTAATGATATTATCTCTTCCGCGTTATTCTGCATTTATACCAATGCTTTTTATACATAATCCAATGGCATTATCTCTTGCGCGCTATTCTGCATTAGTACCAATGCTTTTTATACATAATCTAACGATATTCTCTCTTGCGCGCTATTCTGCATTAGCACCAATGATTTTTATATGTAATCTAACGATATTATTAATTGCGCGCTATTCTGCATTAGCACCAATGCTTTTTATACATAATCCAATGACATTATCTCTTGCGCGCTATTCTGCATTAGTGCCTCGAGGCCAAACAAACTACAATAAAGACAAAACCAGTCAAGGTTGTGTTTTATCGTAAATAATCTTACATATCATTGAATTACCTTCTAAGCGGATCTTGTTCAGCCAATTCTCGGCTCCGAAGGGCAGTTCCGTTTAGTTAATTATTGGGTAATACAATCCGTTCTCTTTCCAAAGGAATCATGTCTGACTACACATAAATAAATAAAATAGAATGATAAAAAAATAAATAACAATTTGAGAAAAAAAAAAACTGCTACCAGTGATCACGAGAGGCCGAATTTAAATTTTCTGACCCATACTGTGAACTGTTGTATTGTTATAATGTTGGATATAACAAAGGCGTTATTATATCATATATACTTTTATTTGACGTTACTGTGTATACAGAGATATGTATTAGCTAGGGATACCCAAAATGAAGCTAAACTGCGTTTTTGACAAAATGACTTTAGCCACCCTACGAAAATAATTTACCAAAAATCAGGGAATTATCGGATTTTAATGAAATTTTCAGTGTTTATTTATCAATTAATGATCTTTATAATGCATTATTTATTTTATTTCAAAACTGTCTCATTTTTTTTCAGGTCACTTAATTTTGACCCCCCCCCCTATGTTGGGGGCGTAACATTTTGTTCGAGTTGATCTTATAGTTTTCTAATTACAGTATAAATAAGTAGATAAAAGACCGAAGTTATGAATAGAAACAAACAAAAAATTTTACTGTGGCTTTTCTATGAGAAAATAAGTACCGAAAATCGAAAAATAAAATGTAAAAAAATAATAAATAATTAATTTTTTGGAGATTTCTTTTTTACTCATTTTGATAATTATTTAATTGGCTATTATCTTATAAAAGAAAAAATTATACATCGATATGTTTTCTGCTTAAAAGGGGGGGTACATTTTCAATCGAGTTTTTAAAATCTATTAAAAATAAACTGCATATGTAATGATATTTTTCTTTTTTTAATGATGGTCATTATGTTACTACTTATCATTTTAGACAAAAGTTTGACCTTAAATAATAGATTTAATTAATTTTAATTTGTTTTTGAAAACCTAGCAGACGACAAAATTGTATTAGCCCGTGCGTCTAAAGCCGGTGCAACGCTCGAAGAGTTCCTGTATGAGCGTTTCTGTGACAGTTCACTTGTATTCTTACGCAACAGGGTTGTACTGAGGTGTGTAAAAATTGACCTTGTGTCAGATCCTGCTCGTGTGGAGGGGTCGGGCAAATATGCATACGACTTACCGTCGAACTCCAGATTTCCACCAGTGCTGGATTAACCCATAGCTTCTTTGCTCAAAAACCAAACCTTGTGATATTTAATGTGTATACAATATTTACTTTGTCGTTAATTGTTTTATTTTCGAAGTTTCCTCCGGACATACATATACACACAACTACCCTTTATATATGTACATATAGATGTCAACAAGTAACATCTTTTTTTTTCTTTTTTTTTTTTTCAGTTCGGCTTTTAAAAAAAATATCCAGTAGCTTCATCAACCTCACGAATACAGGTAAGATAGATATTTTCTAACTGTTACGATCTTTGTGGCCATCATTTAGCTTCAAGCAAGAGAACTCCCAGAGGAGATTCCTTGTGTTAAGCAGAACGCGATCCTTAGTGAAGAAACCTTTGGCTGCTCCTTGGTGTCCCTCAGTGTTGGGTATGATCCTTTGGTTGTTTCTTCGTGTCCCTCAGTGTTGGGTATATGATCCTTAGGTCCTTCCTTGGTATCCCTTAGTGTTGGGTATGATCTTTGGTTGTAGGTCCGTTCGTCAATGTCGAATAACGTGCAAATGAACGACTGTCAATGTCAGCGATTAAATAGTTAACTAACTAACCACGTATTTGGGCTGTTGATTGGATGGGGTTTAAACCACGTGACCTCACTGAGTCTATAAGTTTAAGTGGTGGATTACAACACGACTTATATAATCCAAAAAATGCAACACAACCTTCATCTGACTTTTTTTTACCACTATTTGTTATACTTCATGAATTCGCTTAAAGTAGCAAGTTTGTATTTTTCCCGCCAGACGCATCAATCAAGTACAATGCAGCGAGTGGCTGCCATATTTGATTCGTATGACTACATATAAAAAAATACCCACGAACTTCAGAATGTATGTTGTTTCATTGTTTTTATTCCATAGCGACTCTCGATTGGTTACTGACAGTTTCTCGCCTAAAATTCTCAAACCAAGTATATTAGGAAAATTTGACTTGTAACTTGGTTTGAGAATCGCATAGTCGAGAAACTGTCAGTAACTAATCATCGTTGGTTTCATGTCTACGATACCCCCAGATGTGTGCGTGCGTGTGTGTATATATATATATATAGTATAGTATCGTCGGGGTGGCCTAAAGTCGGTATCAGCGAGGGAGTCTATCCCCTTTACACTAGTGCTAAACCAAGGAGATTGTTTTTGCGTCTGAGGTGGAGCACTACACCTGCAATCAGCTCCTTATTTTACCGCACAGATCCCTGTGCTACTCATACGCTGAGTTGGCGATGACCGGTATCGAACTAGGAGCCTTATGCTTTCTAGCCGAACGCTCTACTGACTGAGCTAATTCGGACCTTGAAAGGGCCGGATATATATATATATATATAGAGAGAGAGAGAGGGGAAGTAAATTACAGGGACGTGTTTCGAGGTATCACCTCTCATCAGTGCAGTTAGACCATTTTTAGCAGCTACCTCTGGCCGGGTTCGAGACCCGAACGAACTTACGCTCGCCAAATCTCTTACCCATACGCCATAATCAGCAGTATAGCAGGCTATTTAATCGCTACATTTCTAAGCGGAAATGAACTTCACCTAGAGGTCTCAAACTTTGTAAACAAAGTGAGATTTAACTGAACGCCGAATACGGTGAATTTGCAATTAAATCCCTCCTAAATAAAGTGCTCAACCGAAATTGGGAGCGTATATATATATATATATATATATATATATATATATATATATATATAAGCGCCCATTCCAATCAGCTGTTCGTTTATTTGTTCCTTCATTCGTTCAATCTAATTCAATAAAATGTACAAGAGATAAAGGTTTATTGTTTGGTCAGAAGCGACAGATCAATTGTAGGACATTTCAACTTGGGAGAAAAGGAAAAAAAGAATTAATGATTAGACAAGAATGAAAGAAATAAAAAAAATAGAATAGACGGGAAGAAAGAAAGAATAAATGAATTAATGTGAAAGAAAGGAAAGAAGAAAATAAAAAATGGACAAAAAGAAAGAAAGCATTATTTAATGTAAAAGAAAGAAATAATGAATGAAAAAATGGGCAAAAAGATTACCGTATTTGACGGCATATAGGACGCACTTTATTTTCCCAACATTTTGGCTCCAAAAATTGCCCTGCGTCTTATACATCGTAGGCCTAGGCTAATCTTCTCTATAATGCTCACTAACTCAGCTTACGCTCAGTACTTTTACCTACACTAAACTCCATGCATCCTAATTTTATTGCTGGTATTATTGTATTAAGACCGGTGCTTTAAAAATGAATTCGTAAAAATGAAAGCAATCCAATCTGGAATGCTCTGACTTGAGTTTATTATTATTATTATTATTATTATTATTATTATTATTATTATTATTATTATTACTCCTTTTGAGTTTTCACATCAGCATTAGCTGATGGTCTTTCACTCGAGTCTGAGTGACAGCAAGTCTCCTCAGGTCTCCAGGACTCATCTGAGTATTCTGACAGATTGCAGCATGGTTTCAATCCTTCCTCTGATATCCAAACTTTCCAAACCCTTTTCTAATCCTTTTGGGACTGTTCCAAGTGCACCAACCACAATTGGTATCACTTTCACTTTCATAACTTTTTCAGTTCTCTGGCAAGGTCCAGATATTTGTCCATTTATTATTATTAATTTTATTATTATTATTATTATTATTATTATTATTATTATTATTAATTATTATTATTATTATTATTATTATTATTATTATTAATTTATTATTATTATTATTAATTAATTTATTATTATTATTATTATTAATTTTATTATTATTATTATTTCCTGCTATTGAGATGTTTTGTGAATGCTTATTGTCTGTTATGCCAACTTGCTTTTATACAGCTATGTTTCAACAATATATGCTTAAATACACTAAAAAACCTTTTTTTCCTGAATCTGACCTGCTGAAATGCGTCTTATATGCCGTCAAATACGGTAATTGAAATTAATAAATTAGATTAAATTGATTTATATCAATTTAATTTAATTTATTAAAGAAAGGAAAATAAAAAGAAAGAGACTGTGGGCAATAATGGAGAAATAATGAATTGATGTAAAAAAGAAAATAGAAAGAAAGAAAGGAATTTAAAGAGAGAATCGACAGAAAGAAAAACAGAAAGAAAGAAAGAAAGAACTAATTAATGTAAACGAATTAAGAAATGAATGAACAAAATACAAAAGAAAGAAATTCAAATGTAAATCCAAAGAAAAAAGAAAAAGAAAGGAAGAAAGAACCAAAGAAAAGTTCTCTAGAAAGAAAGAAAGAAAGAACCTAAGAAAAGTTCTCTAGAAAGAAAGAAAGAAAGAAAGAAAGAAAGAAAGAAAGAAAGAAAAATGAAAGAAAGAAAGAAAGAAAGAAAATGAAAAGAAAGAAAGAAAGAAAGAAAGAAAATGAAAAATGAAACAGAAAGAAAGAAAAGAACTCAAAAAAAGTACTCTAGAAAGAAGAAAGCAATAGAAGGAAAGAAAAGAAAGAAAGAAAGAAAGAAAAAGTGCTCTAGAAAGAAAAAAGAAATGAAATGAAAGATGAAAAAGAAAGAAAGAAATGAAAGACGAAATAGAAAGAAAGAAAAGGAAAGAAAGAAAAAGTGCTCTAGAAAGAAATGAAAGAAAAAGAAAGAAAGAAATGAAAGAAAAAGAAAGAAAGAAATAAAAGAAAGAAAGAAATGAAAAAGAAAGAAAGAATTGAAAGACGAATTAGAAAGAAAGAAAAGAAAGAAAAGTGCTCTAGAAAGAAAAAAGAAATGAAAGATAAAGAAATAAATGAAAGATGAAATAGAAAGAAAGAAATGAAATGAAAGAGAAAGAACGAAATTATAAAGATAACGATGAAAGAGAAAGAAGTAGCCAAGAAAGAAAGAAAGAAAGAAATACAAATGAAAAATGAAAGATAAAGAAAAGAAATCAATAAAGCCTGTAAGTTCATAAGAAGGAACTTATTCTTCTTCAGTTCATCAAGTCTAAAAAACCGAATCTCCCTCGTTTCGCGCCATAATTGTCTCTCAAATGAAATGGGGGGGGGGGGAGGACTGGGTTGGTTGCATCCGAGCAATTCAAGATCCAAAGGTTTTGTTTTTTTTTTTTTTTTTTTTTTCTCATTCAATAATCAACTACTGATATCATCAAAGGGAGAAGAGAAAAAAACAAAGCAGACGCACCGATTGGTTGAAAGATCAGTGACGTCACACACTCTGTGTACACGTGTTACAATGTGTGATCGAGGGCGAGGGGCGGAGTGGGGGAGCAAACGGAAGTGGTGTTCAATAAGTTATTGAAGCGATACCACGTCGCCAAACGGAAAACCGATTGGGATTTGTGTGTGTGTGTGTGTGTTTTGTTTTTTGTTGTATTTTGTGGGGTTTTTTGTTTTGTTTTTTACGATTCACGCATTTTTAATTGTGACTGTTGTTGTAGGGCAGTAGAGGCAGACAGGTGAGGGTGGGGTGGGGTAGTATTATTATTCAGTTGTTAAGGGGGGTGGGAGAGAGGAGGAGATTAATATTTCATCATTAAAACTTTCTTTCTTTTTGCGTGGGTGTCGATTTATTAGTCTCTTTGCATTCATGTGCGATTGCGCGAAGATACACGTGCAAAAAAAAACACGGGACGCACACGCACACACACACGGACCCGCCGACAACACGCACACGCACACACGGACACACACATACATACATACACACGTCAAAGTTTATTTCGTTCGTTGATATTAATTTATCACTGGTTTGCGAAAATTTGTTTCATCAGCGTACACACACACACACACGCACGCACTCGAACGGGCGTATGTG
Source organism: Doryteuthis pealeii (assembly GCA_023376005.1). Classification (NCBI taxonomy): domain Eukaryota; kingdom Metazoa; phylum Mollusca; class Cephalopoda; order Myopsida; family Loliginidae; genus Doryteuthis; species Doryteuthis pealeii. The sequence continues at coordinate 91,244,329 of CM042162.1, forward strand.
TGTAAGCAGGCTGCGATATTGTTGATGAAGCGTTGAACTTCGTCGTTGTTGTAAATGCCCTACACCACATGCAGACGTTTTTCAGTAGTATATATATATATATATATATATATATATTACTGAAAATACCCTTGGTAAAGGTATGAATGCTACTCTCCCTCCAGCTATGGGTAAATAGTAGGACAGACTGGGCTCTTTAACCTTGGTTAGGCAACCGGTTTAGGAGAAAGAAAACTCTGAATTCAAACCTGTTTAACTCCGCTTAAGAAAATGACCTTGTGTCGTATCCTGTTCGTGCGGAGGGGTTGGTAAATATATATATCACAAAAAATATTCCAACAAACTTCAATATTATTCAAACAATTAACAGTTTTTTTTTCTATCAAAACAATGATATAATTTGTTTTGGTCTTTTTCTATTAACCAGGTTTGTCTCTATTCAATAATATAACACATTTGATCTCTCTCTTCCTCTTTCTCCGTTCCTCCCTCACCCGTCTCTCTCACCCGTCTCTCTCTCTCTCTCTCTCTCTCTCTCTCTCTCTCTCTCTCTCTCTCTCTACACACACACATATATATATATATATATATATATCCGCTGTCCATCTCACTTTCTCTCCCCAATTTGTGTCTTCCCTTCCTATCCTCCTCCCTGTATCTTTTACTCATCTCTCTAGAGAATTGTTTCAATCATCTCTCTCCCCCTCTCTCTATATATATCTATCTGTTTCTCCCCTTACTTTGTGTGTCTGCCTCTCTCTCTCTATCTATCTATCTATATAATATTATATATATATATATATATTATATATATATATTATATATATATAACAGCTTTTTTCCATCAAGACTATGATATAATTTGTCTATTTGGAACTTATTGCGAAGCTGCATGATAAACAACATTTTTTATTTTCCTATTCGGGATCAGTGTAAATAGTTGCAAATGCAATCTGGACTTTTTTGGTGGCGATTACATTTTGTGAGACATACTTCTGCTGTCTGCAATAGGTAACAAATAAATAAACTACAGAAGAACTCAAAATTGATCGCTGCATATAAGTATTGTATTAATATTTAATCTTATCTTTTAAAAGTTTAACGATAATTCGGACCATATGACCTTTAGGCACCCCTTTTTGATCTCGGTTAAGAAAGGGGATGTTTTAACAAACGATTTTTAGATTTTTTTTAAAATTATAAACTAACCCTAGCCCTAACCCTAACCCCTAACAAACAACCGGATATTGACAGTGTAAATGAAAAACATGTTCTTTCTTAATCGAGATAAAACAAAAAAAAGGGTACCTAAAGGTAATATGGTCTGATAATTCTTTTGTTGCCACTTGTTACGATTTTATGGGACATCCTTCCGGCTTCAAGCAAGAGCGCTTGTCCTGCGGAAATCCTTGGTAAAAAAATCCTTTGGTTGTTTCTTGGTGCTCCTCAGTATTGCAAGTTCATTGTCAATGATTGAAAATGTACGGCTCTCAGTATCAGTGCTTAAGTAGCCAACCAGCCATACATTATGGTTGCTGATTGGTGGAGGAATACATTACGTGACCTCGCCTAGTCTATAAATCTAGGTGGTGTATTGTAGCACACCTTATATGTAAAAATATTCCTACACCACTTAATTTAAAAACAATTTGTTGTACATAGGTTCTTACTTTCCGTACAAAAAACTATTTCATGGGTGACTTTTGAGTTTTGTTTAACGGCATATCAACCTCTGTGGGTCATTTAATGCCAAAAAGGTTATTTTGGATTTCAGTTTTTAAAGTGGTTGTTCTATGGAGATAATAGGTGACTTTTGATGGATTTCGCAATTAATTTCGTTTATTCCTGAAATCATTTCCAAAGTAATTCATTCCTTTTTCATATATATATATATATATATATATATATATATATATATATATACTACAAAAAAACGTCTGCATGTGGTGTAGGGCGTATGACATGGGCATGTTTGTAACATTGCCATATAATGCATTGACTGAAATGGCGGTTATGTAGAAAAATAAATCCATGTTCAAACTTTAAAAACCAAATTGTAAATTATTCGTAAATAGTGAAGACTTCTCTGATTCAAATAAAGTAAACGGTATATTTTCAACTAGCAGGAAGCGCGTGGTGTAATGGTTAAAGTCATGGGAAATGGGCTCGTCGCCCCGAGTTCAAATCCTGGATGTGGTAATTGCATTTCACTTAGCGCTAATACCTTCGGGAAAGGTATGAATCCTACTCTCCCTCTAGCAATGGATAAATAGTAGGGCAGACTGGGCTCTTTAACCTTGGTTACGCAACCAGTCTAAGAGAAGGAAAACTTTGAATTCAAACCTGTTGAACTCCACTTAAGAAATTGACCTTGTGTCACATCCTGCTCGTGCGGAGGTGTTGGTTTCGTTTATTCCTGGATTCCAAAGAATTAGAAATTGTTGTCGTAAAAAAAAAAAAATTCGTCACGAAAAATCACGTAAAAAATCGGCGAAAACAATGGCAATAATTTAAATTTGGGAACCCAAAATATCAGGATTGCGTGATTGGATTCAACCAGATTTTTTTTATCTGCTCACGGTGTCGACCTGATTCCACAATGGAATGAGATGTTGGGCTACAGCTTCTTGAAATAAAGTTGAAAAAATGAGACACATTGGTATTTATTATTCGAGAAGATTTGTAGTCAAGTCCAGGCATGTCAATAAAATGGAGTGAGTCTTTCCTCTTGCCTTCTCCTGCTTCAATGAACACATGGCTATAATTGAAAGAGACAGTGACACTTGTACGTTTTATCATTTGAACTTGGTCAGTATTATTCTTTTTTTCCTTTCTTTTTAACAATTTTTAGTTATGTTATTCAATGGCTTTTAGTTGATGATAAAAAATTAATGATAGCAATCATCACTTTGTTCTGTTGATGTAGAAGAAGTATTTAAAGACTTAGTTGTCATGTGCAGCCCTCATGACATACATGTGTAATCCAAGAGTCCCTAGGGGCCACTCAGTTTGACATGTCTGGTCTAGGCTAATTTGACCAACGTAACGCAGAGTATCCGAGAGAGGTCTGAGATTTCATCCCAGGTGCCAGTCTTTGGTAACTCTTTAGCACCAGACACTCACCTGGAAAGGAATCTCTGATTTCAAACGAACAGACATTAAGCTGAGACACCTGAAATTGTTGCTTGGTCGGTGAGACTCATTATTAAATATTCCAATTATTAGATGAACATTTTGCTCTAAATGCCCATTCAAAATTGAATGTTTCATTTCAATTTATTTTAAACTTAGGTGAATTACATTTTCAAGAAATAATCAGTATCTTACTTAGAAAATCTGTCACACCTGAGCTGTATTAATATATATATATATATATATATATATATATATATATATATATATATATATATATTTACAGTGTGTACTGAGACCAACCCAGTATTTTTTACCGGTAAGTCATTCCATTTATATATATATACATATATATATATATGTGTTTATATATATATACATATATATATATGTGTGTGTGTGTGTGTGTGTGTGTGTGTGTGTTGTGTGTGATTGTATTTATGTGTGTGTGATTGTATTTATGTGTGTGTGTGTGTGTGTGTGATTGTATTTTGTGTGTGTGTGTGATTGTATGTATGTGTGTGTGTGTGTGTGTGATTGTATTTATGTGTGTGTGTGTGTGTGAATGTATTTATGTGTGTGTGTGTGTGTGAATGTATTTATGTGTGTGTGTGTGTGTGATGTGTGTGTGTGTGTGTGTGTGTGTCTGTGATTGTATTTATGTGTGTGTGTGTGT
>CM042162.1:91255636-91275636 GCA_023376005.1 Doryteuthis pealeii
TTCTTTCGTTCTTTCTTTCTTACATTTTTTCATTCTTTATTTCATTCTTTCATTCTTTATTTCATTCTTGCTTTTTTTTTCATTCTTGCTTTTTTTTTCATTCTTGCTTTTTTTTCCATTCTTTTTTCCTTCTTTCTTTTTTCCTTCTTTCTTTTTTCCTTCTTTCTTTATTCATTCTTCCATTCTTTCGTTCTTCCTTCCTTTCTTTCTTTCCTTACTTTCTTTTTTTCCAGTCGGTTAAACGTCGTTCCATTGAAAAAAAAAAAGTATTTTTTCAATGAACAGTTCTTCTTTTTCCTTGTAAAAGGTAAGAGCTCTCTCTCTCTCTCTCTCTCTCTCTCTCTCTCTCTCTCTCTCTCTCTCTCTCTCTCTTACTTGATCTATCTCTTACTTGATCTATCTCATTATGATATTATCTATCTATCTATCTGATTCTGATTGCGTCTGTGTCTATCGTTACATAAATCGATAAAAATGATGAGAATTAGATAGATAGATATGAACAGAATGGGATAGATAGATAGATAGATAGATAGATAGATAGATAGATATGAACAGACTGAGGTAGATCGATAGATAGATAGATAGATATGAACAGACTGAGGTAGATCGATAGATAGATAGATAGATATGAACAGACTGAGGTAGATCGATAGAAAGATAGATAGATATGAACAGAATGGGGTAGATAGATAGATATGAACAGAATGGGGTAGATAGATAGATATGAACAGAATGGGGTAGATAGATAGATAGATAGATAGATAGATAACAGAATGAGATAGATAGATAGATAGATAGATAGATATGAACAGAATGAGGTAGATAGATAGATAGATAGATATGAACAGAATAGATAGATAGATAGATAGCTATGAACAGAATGAGGTAGATAGATAGATAGATAGATATGAACAGAATGGGGTAGATAGATAGATAGATAGATATGAACAGAATGGGTAGATAGATAGATAGATAGATAGATAGATACAGAATGGGGTAGATAGATAGATAGATAGATAGATTATGAACAGAATGGGGTAGATAGATAGATAGATAGATAGATATGAACAGAATGGGGTAGATAGATAGATAGATAGATAGATATGAACAGAATGGGGTAGATAGATAGATAGATAGATGAAAATGGGGTAGATAGATAGATAGATAGATAGATGAGAATAGAATAGATAGATAGATAGATAGATATGAACAGAATGGGGTAGATAGATAGATAGATAGATAGATATGATGGGGTAGATAGATAGATAGATAGATAGATATGAACAAAATGGGGTAGATAGATAGATAGATAGATAGATATGAACAGAATGGGGTAGATAGATAGATAGATAGATAGATATGAACAGAATGGGGTAGATAGATAGATAGATAGATAGATCTGAACAGAATGGGGTAGATAGATAGATAGATAGATAGATATGAACAGAATGGGGTAGATAGATAGATAGATAGATAGATAGATAGATAGATAGATATGAACAGACTGAGGTAGATAGATAGATAGATAGATAGATAGATAGATAGATAGATATGAACAGACTGAGGTAGATAGATAGATAGATAGATAGATAGATAGATATGAACAGACTGAGGGTAGATAGATAGATAGATAGATAGATAGATAGATATGAACAGACTGAGGTAGATAGATAGATAGATAGATATGAACAGACTGAGGTAGATAGATAGATAGATAGATAGATATGAACAGACTGAGGTAGATAGATAGATAGATAGATAGATAGATATGAACAGACTGAGGTAGATAGATAGATAGATAGATAGATATGAACAGACTGAGGTAGATAGATAGATAGATATGAACAGACTGAGGTAGATAGATAGATAGATAGATATGAACAGACTGAGGTAGATAGATAGATAGATATGAACAGACTGAGATAGATAGATAGATAGATAGATATGAACAAACTGAGGTAGATAGTAATTCAGACAGACAGAAACACACATAGATAGATATGATTAGAATTAGATAGATATATAAATAGACGAATATGATGATATAGATCGACAGACATATGATTGGATGGATATATATATATATATATATATATATATATATATATAAATAATATATATATACATATGTATATGTATATATATATATATATGGAAGAATATGTGCTTAATTGAAGTCATACCTAATTTGAAAATTAATTAGTTGATAATTAATGAATTAGGCGAATATATCTGTTCAAATGCAAGGCGTAAACAAATCGAGAAAAGATCAACTATGTATATATATATATATAATATATATATATATATATATATACCCTAATGACTAAAAGTCGACTATATATATATTATATCTATCTATCTATCTATCTATATATATATATATATATATATATATATATATATATATATATATATATACCCTAATGGCTAAATCAGGACGTAAGTGAATTTTTATCTAGTTTTATCTGTGCCAGGTGCACGAGAAAAGGACGAGATCATGTTGAAAAATAAATATTTTCCGTACGTGTGTATAGTTCGAATTTTTAAGGCTTCCATTTAATTTTTTTTTTTTAAATAGATAAAAATCGTCAACTTTTATATTGTTGAAATGTAATCATATGGAGGACTTGAAACGATGCCTTGGCTTTAAAAATGAATTGAATTCCCTGAAATGATTGATTTTGGTGACTATAAATCAACTTTCGACCCTTACACGAGCATCCACGATACTAGTAAAATTCTGACCGGGAACAGACGTTGGTTCCAAAATTAATCAGATAAGTTAATGATTTTTAGGATCACGAATCAACCTTTCCAACGATTATCCTAGACCGACGTATACACGAGTATATACGGTGTAGACTTTTATTTTCAGCATTGAACTATGAACTTGTTGGTGTAAGTGTGACTTGTACATACGCACGCACGCGCGAGTCCTTGTGTGTGTGTGTGTGTGTGTGTGCATCAGGATGTATTTTGCAATTGTTAGACCATAAAAAAAGATCGGGCCATAATCACGTGCATGGGTTAGATAGATAGATAGATAGATAGATGAGCTCGATCGATAGATAGATATGAATAGACTGATATATATATATATATATATATATTATTATATTTATAAAATGTTTATAACATATATATATATATATATATATATATATATATATATATATATATATATGAAGATAGATATGATAGATGATAGATAGATAGATATGAATAGACTGATAGATAGATGATAGATAGATATGAATAGACTGATAGATAGATAGATAGATAGATAGATAGATAGATAGATAGATAGATAGATAGATAGATATGAATAGATAGATAGATATGAATAGATAGATAGATAGATAGATAGATATAGATAGATAGATAGATATAGATGAATAGATAGATAGATAGATATGAATAGACAGACTGATAGATAGATAGATAGATAGATAGATAGATGATATCGATAGATATATGAGTATGATATATATAATATATATATATATATATGAATAGATATATATATACACACAGAATATGATATATATATATATAAATATATATATAGTGAGATAGGTGTTAAAGACTGATAGCCGGCTTAAAAGCATGCCCTCTACAATTAAACGCCTGGCGTAACACGATCTTTTTTGTCTCATACTCCGATCCAATCCAATATTCCGTGTTGTCATGTGCTAAGGCAGCTCAGAAAATTTTAATGAATGAACTTAGACGTGAGATCGACTCATTGAGAAGAAGAGGCTGAATACGCGTTACAAAATCCTCTCAGCGTATTTAGATTGTGTCTTATCAGGTGACGCGACTGCGTTCATAAAACGCCGTGAAAGTGGCGGGAGTTAGTCGTTTGCGTTGTGATGGGAGCGTTCACGTAATGTACAGAGAGATGGGTTTAATGAATGGGGTCTGCCTTTAAAGTTGTTCATTTTGCATCGCTTTTTTTTTTTCTTTTTTTTTACCTCCCTTTTGTTTCAAGAAGATCGCCGATAATTTATAAGGAAAGAAGGGAGAACCCATACCTTAGTCCCGAAATAGTTGTTACGTTGGATTATGAATTTCGTGACGTGGGCATAACAAGAATTATGGGACTGAGATAGTTATATATATATTTTATACATATATTATATATATAATTTTATATATATTATATATATTATATATATATATATATATTTTTATATATATTTATATATATATATATATATATATATATATATATATATATATATATATATATATATATATATATATATATATTATATTTATATATAATTTCTTTTATATATATATATATATATATATATATATATATATATATATATATATAAGTAAAGTAAAGTCGACGGGGCGGCCTAAAGACGGCATCAGCCAGTCTGCGAGGAGTCTATCCCTTTTCAACAGGGCTAGACCAAGGAGATTGTTTTTTTAGCATCTGAGGTGGATCGCCACACCTACCATCAGCTCCTTACTTTACCGCACAGATCCCTGTGCTACTTATACGCTGAGTTGGCGAGGACCGGTATCGAACTAGGAACCTTGTGGTTTCTAGCCGAACGCTTTACCGACTGAGCTAACCCGTTTATATATATATATATATATATATATATATATATATATATATATATAATATATATATATATATATTATATATATATATATATATATATATATATATATATATATATATATATAATATATATATATATATATAGCTAAGATGTATAAAAAGGTATCGAGATTTTTGTACGTTTGACACACCTTGTATTCTGAAAAAATTAACGTTCCATTCATTATTCGTTTTTATCTTGGTAAATACAGTTTCAAACTCGATACTTTTATGACACACCTTTATTCATATATATATATATATATATATATATATATATATATATATATGGCACCTCACGTGGTTTAAATGGTTCGCAAGTTCTATTTGCAGACCATTTTTAATGAATTTGATTCTTATTGGGCGCCCCATACTTCTGGCCTTGTACCACAAAGCTTAGTAAATAACTATATATATATATATATATGTGTGTATATATATATATATATATATATATATATATATATATATATATATATATATGAATTGACTGAGTTAGATAGAAATGAAAAGACTGAAATATATAGAAAAATAGATATTTAGATAAGAATTGTCTTGTTTTATATATATATATATATATATATATATATATATATATATATATATAGTGAGATAGGTGTTTAAAAACTAAAGAGAAAAAACAACTACCTTTGTCCCGAAATAGTTGTTACGTAGGAATTTAAATGTCGTAACGTGATCGTAACAATTATTATGGGACAGGCGTCGCTAAAGAAAAGAGAGAGAGAGACAAAAGGAAATTAATGGTTTTTGAATCACATGCGCTCCTCGGCTGAAAAGATTAATCGAAAATTATAGACTTCCGGTCCAGTCAAGCTGAAAACACCGGTTCTCGCCTGAGCATCGAAGTTAAGCAATGTTTATCATCGTTAGTACTTTGGGTTGAACTTGCACAAAGGTGTCAAAATTAGGGTGACCCAGAAAAAACAGAACCCACAAATTTTGTAATAAAACTGTTAATTTTAACTAGGGAGATTTAGGGTTAGGGTTAGGCTTAGGGGTTAGGGTTAGAGTTGGGATTTAAGGTTAGTTTAATGGGGAAATAAATAAATGATTTGGGTTCTGTTTTTTCTGGGTCAACCTAATTTTGACACCTTTGTGCAAGTTCAGCCGTACTTTGATAGGGGACTAATTTGGAATACTAGGTAGAGTATTTGGGTGTAGTATATTTGATAGTTTATGAATGAAGGAATGAAGTTTATGAATGAAGGGATTTGTGTAACAAACAATTAGGGAATGGTGACGATGGGATGTTGGATGGGTTTATTTGAGGGGGAGGGTGGTTTTTATTGTTTTGTAGATGCTTTTTCTTCTTTTTTCTCTTTTTTCTCTTTTTTCTCTTTTTTCTCTTTTTCTCTTTTTTCTTTTTCTTTTCTTTTTTCTTTTCCTTTTTTCCTTTTTTCTTTGTGTGTGTACGTGTTATTTTTTTGTTTTGCTTTAAATCTAGAATGGGTGAGCCCCCGTGATGTCTTTGCTAACCTAATATTTCGTTACCCCAGCAGAATTTAAAATTATGAGGGCAACTAAGCTAGATAATGAACCATTCAGTGTTTTATTAAAAAGAAAGAAAGGGAAGAAAAAGAACATACTATACACAAAAATATAATCAGAAAGAAAGAAAGACTAGGGAAAAGATAGAGGGGGTGAGCGCGCGGGAGTGATAACGCTAATTTTATTTCAATCAAACATAATGAAAAGAGAAGGAAAAATATAATTTTTTTAAAAAGAGTGAGAGACAGAGTTAAATCAATATTATCATACTTTTTAAATATTGAAACATTCAATAACTCTTAAGTAAACATATCAAACGTTGTAATAATTAAATTATCATACTGTCTTATATCCACAGGTCCTGCTATTTTTTAATAAATATATCAAGAAATTATTATTACTTTTATCAGCAAAAATGGGAACACATTATTTAACGAATCGTTTATCAGTGATGCTGATAGCTTTTTGATTTAATGCGTCCTGGGACGCACATATTTACTTTGAATGAGTCCCCGGGAAATTTTATGGGTTCCAACTAAAGCCGTCTAACTTCTACCCTGTAACCTATCCTGTGTAATTCGTTTCTAAGAAACTATTGAAATGTATTTACAGTTAGATTGAAATGGTGAGGGAAGAAAAAAGAAAAATACTGGGACGTATGGATACGATTTTACTGCGTCTTTTTAGGCGTCAGGGACGCAGGAGGCGTATTTATCAGCATCTTTGATTTATTAGTAAAAGGAAGTTGATTTTAGTTAGCCTATTTTTTTAAATATATCTTTAAGACTTTTTATTCAACCAAATGTATTCGTACATAGTTGACTTCCGGTCATGTTCCACAAAACGCGCTAAAATAATTTAAGTTAAGCCCGATGAGCCAGGACTTAGATGATAAAAGACAAAAGAGACAAAAAGGAAGAAAAGAAAATGAAAAGAAAAAGAGAAAAAAAGAAAGAAAGAAAGATGAAAATAAGAGAAAGAAAAGAAAAAAGAAAGAACAAGGAAGGAAGAAAAAAGGAAAAAAGAAAGAAAAGAAAGAAAAAAGAAAGAAAAGAAGAGAAAAAAGAAACAAAAAAGAAAAAGAAAGAGAAAGGAAAGAAAAGAAAGAAAAAAGAGACAAAAAGAAAGAAAGAAAAAAAAGAAAGAACAAGGAAAGAAGTAAAAGAAAGAAAAAAAGAGAAAGAAAAGAAGAGGAAAAGAAAAAATAGAAACGAAAGGAAGGAAAAGAAAAAGGAGACAAAAAGGAGACAAAAAGAAAGAAAGAAAATGAAAGAAAGAAAGAAGAAAAAGAAAGAAAGAACAAGGAAGGAAGTAAAGAAAGAAAGAAAGAGGAAAGAAAAGAAAGAGGAAAGAAAAGAATGAGAAAAAAGAAAGAAGAGAAAGAAAGAGAAAGGAAGGAAAAGAAAGAAAAAAGAGACAAAAAGAAAGAAAGAAAGAAAAAGGAAGGAAGTAAAAGAAAGAAAAAAGAGAGGAAAGAAAAGAAAGAGAAAAAGAAAGAAAAAGAAAGAAAAAAAGAAAGATGAAAATAAGAGAACGAAAGAAAGAAAAGAAAATACAAAAAAAGTAAAAGAATGAAGTTGTCGGGGTGGCCTAAAGTCGATATCAGCCAATAAGCGAGGGAATCTATCCCCTTTTCACTAGCGCTAGACCAAGGAGATTGTTTTTGCGTCTGAGGTGGAGCGCCACACCTACCATCAGCTCCTTTACCGCACAGATCCCTGTGCTATTCATACGCTGAGTTGGCGAGGGCCGGTATCGAACTAGGAACCTTGTGGTTTACAAGAGAAACAAAAAGAAAGGGAAAAAAGAGAAAGAGAAAGAGAAGATGAAATTAAGAGAAAATGAGGAGAAAAAGAAAGAAAGAAAGAAAGAAAAGAGAAAAGAAAAGAAAAGAAAGAAAAAAATAAGGAAGTACAATAATCTAAATCAGTGGTTTCCTATCTTTTTTCCTATTTCTGCTCCCTTAAGAGAGCAAATAGATAAATAAGTAAATAAAGGACCATAATCAGCTGACTTTCGCTCGCCTCCACACCCGCCACGGCCTCCGCCGCCGTCGCCGCCTTGCTAAGTCGACGACCAACGCCTTTACAAAGGGAGAACATTTTTACCGAATGAAGACTTGGCTGACAAAAAAAAGTATGAATCAAATTTCTTATATTGTTCTGTTAATTGTTTAACATTATCAGTTTTTCCTAGATATATAATATATACTATATAATTAGATAGAATATATATATATATATATATATATATAAGAGAGAGAGAGAGAGAGACTATATAATTAGAATATATATATAGAGAGAGAGACTATATAATTAGAATAGAGAGAGAGAGAGAGAGAGACTATATAATTAGAATAGAGAGAGAGAGAGAGAGAGAGAGACTATATAATTAGAATAGAGAGAGAGAGAGACTATATAATTAGAATAGAGAGAGAGAGAGACTATATAATTAGAATAGAGAGAGAGAGAGACTATATAATTAGAATAGAGAGAGAGAGAGAGAGAGAGAGAGACTATATAATTAGAATAGAGAGAGAGAGAGATATTATTAGAATAGAGAGAGAGAGAGATATATAATTAGAAGAGAGAATATAATTAGAATATAGATAGATAGACTATATAATTAGATAGATTATATAGATAGATAGATAGGTAGACTATATAATTAGATATATTGATAGAGAGATATATATATATATATATATATATATATATATATATATATATATATATGAGAGAGATAGATAGATAGAGAGAGAGAGAGAGAGAGAGACTATATAATTAGACACATAGTAATAGATAGATCCATGAATACAATAATATTTTATTTCAGGATTTTCCAAATCTCCTTATGTTACCAACTGAAGCGTTTTTGCTTCTAACTTTGCGACTATTTATTTTCCCTCGTTTTATGAATGACCAAATCGACTATAGTTGAGCCTTCTTCTTTTTTCCCCCACTATTATTGAACCATCGCTTGAACACACGCACATGCCCATCCGCATGTACACGCATGCACACACCCACATCCACAAATGCATTACTCTCTCTCTCTCTCTCTCTCTCTCTCTCTCTCTCTCTCTCTCTCTCTCTCTCTTCCATTCACAAACTCCTGCACATATAATTCCTCCCTAATTCATTACTTTCACCACTTGAGCAGTCGATGACTTTTGTGTTTCATTGATAAGAGCCTCGTTATGGAGTTTTGGGCTGGTTGGTCGGATTTTACGACACGTCAACACTTGTCTGGTTATTTTATGCCGAAGACGTTTTGTTTTATTTATTTTTTTGATGGGTATTCAAATTTTTTTTTAACTCAATTTTTTAAACACATTTTTTAATATTCGTTTTTAAAATCTATTTAACCTATAGCTGATACCCTAATAGGTAGTACCACCCCGGGTTAGAGTAAAACTGGGAGTAACGGGGATTAAGGGGTACTCCAGATATCCCAGAGCTATAAACTGGAACCCCATCATCAGATAGTTTAACGTCATACCCTGGACAATAAGACCCTCATCCACCGCCTCCTAGCACATCTGATAAAAAGGGTTGGGGTTTGCCATAAGGGCAATAACGGTGGGACAATTATATGGAGTTGTGATTAAGAAGCTAAACCGGGTGACCATGGCTACAAGGTAGTGAGTTCGATCCTCACTCGCGGATCTGTTCTAGATTAGGTATGGGGATGTCCCCTAACCTATAACATTATCAACGGGGCATTTCGAGTTATCTCCCTTTCATGCTATGTTTCGGGTCAATGGGCGGCGCCTATCTCCTCACATGCGACAGATGGTTCTGTGTTGTGTGGTACATTATCTATTATCGTATTGCTCCACCTTGATGACTGTTGATCTTTTCTTATGGGAAACTTTTTGTAATCTATTTTTGTCTGATTTTTTTTTTCATGACAATATCAATATCCCGATGTGGCACTGCATCCATAACAATTTTATTTTCTATTATTATTTCACATATATTGAACATTATTTGTACCAAAAAGATAGTTTGATTTTTGCTCTGAACCGAAGCTACAACATCAGTTAGAATTTTGCACGTCAGAAATTATTAATAAGTAAAATTGGTTAACGTTAAGACATTTTTGGATCCCTTGGGCCAAAATACTTTTCAAAACAAATTTTTAAGAGTAGGGAAGCTCTAGAACTCATTTCCAGGTAAAAAATAGATTACAAAAAGTTTCGCAAAACAAAAAGTTTCACAAAAACCGCCTTAATTTGAAGAGTTAAAATCGACATAACTCCGCTAATTTTTGGAATTGGAAACTTAAATTTGGGGTATTGCCTAACTTTAATATAATTCACACCTGGATAGAATTTTAGAAAAATTGAAGGGGGTAGGTGACAACGCTAATCTCTTTCAATCGAACATAAGATGGAAAGAAAGAAAAAAAAGGTGAGAGAAAGTTGAATTAAGAATATTATAATTTTACATATTGAGCAATTTGCAATAGCTCTTAAATAAACATATCAAACGTTGTAATAATCAAATTATAATACTATGGCAGGGATTCTGATAGCTTTTTGATTTAATGCGTCCTGGGACGCACATATCTGCTTTGAATGAGTCCCCTGGAAAATTTATGGGTCCCAACTGAAATTTCTTAATAGATTTTAGGGGGGGGGGTTCATCTGGGGAATAACTAAAGCCGTCTATCTCCTACATTGTAACCTATCCTGTGTAGCCCGTTTCTATAGATACTATTGAAATAAATTTACAATTAGCTTGAAATGGTCAGGGAAGGGGGGAAAAAAGCAAAAAATACCGGGACGCATAAATTCGATTTTAGATTTTGGGGCGTCAGGGATGCAGGATGCGTACCTATCAGCATCTCTGCTTGTTGTATATCCACATGTCCCGCTCGTTAATATAAATTCGACTGTAATATTACTAATATGACCGTGCTGCTGCTGCTGATTGGGCTGTAATATTACTAACATTACCACCATGTGGATAACAGTGGAACAAAACCACGTGTTCTTCTTGTTCTTCGTTCTATTGAGAGTAGCAGCCGGCTGATTGAAACGCATGTTTTTGGGGGTTTTTTTCTTAACGTTTCGTGTAAAATGATCGCTTTGTAAAAATGAACGAATGACCGGCAAAAAAAACTCGTTTTACGAGTTTAAAAAGTAAATGAAGCCAAAAGGCGAACAAAAAATAAGTTAATTTTCAGAACTCCGTGACCCGATAGATTAGTTAAGGGTTAAACTTGCAAATCGTCGTCAAAATTAAAACGGAAACTTATTTGGTGGTGGGTGATCCATGACAGTTTAACAACAGTGTATGAATGAACTTTTTTGCGAATTGGGTTACGGTTAAGGGGTTTGGGGATTAAGGTTGGTTTTAATTATTTAAAAAAATATAAGAAAAAAACAAATTACTATACATTTAATGTTGAAAAATATTTTTTTTTAACCAAGTTTAATTGAAATTATACATTACAATACTAACACAAACAACAGAGACTACTGTGTCTACCGTTGAATTCAATAATTAATTTCAATGGTTATTTAAATGTATAGTAATTCGGATTTGTTGTTGTTTTTGGTTTTTAACCAATAAGTAATTAAAAACAACCTTAATCCCCAACCCTAAACCGTAACCCAATTCGCAAAAAAGTTAATTCATACACTGTTGTTAAACTGTCATGGGGGACCACCAAATAAGTTTCCGTTTTAATTTTGACGACGATTTGCAAGTATAACCTCTAGTTTTTTTGTTTTTGTTTTTGTTTTTTGTCTTTTTTTTGGTGGGGGGTTAATATTTTAAAGACCATTTTATTCTTTGATAACAATTTTTTCGCGAATGTTGTTTATCAATAGCCAAATCATTATTATTTCCATTAATTCGGCAGTTATATATATGTTGTGTTAGCTCAGTCGGTAGAGCGTTCGGCTAGAAACCACAAGGTTCCTAGTTCGATATCAGCCCTCGCCAACTGAGCGTATGAGTAGCACAGGGATAAGTGCGGTAAAGTAAGGTGCTGGTGGTAGGTGTGGCGCTCCATCTCAGACGCAAATACAATCTCCTTGGTCAAGTGGAAAGGGGATAGACTCCCTCGCTGATTGGCTGATACCGACTTTAGGCCACCCCGATGACTTTTTATATATGTTGAAAGATAAATGAAAAGAAAATGTCTGGATAAAAAAATTATTTATTGAAATGCCGACACGTGTTTTCGACCAAGAGTTTGTCCTTATATACATAGTATCCTATTTAGTATTATTTAAAATATAAAATAAAATGATGATAATAGAGAAACATAAAGTTTCAGTATACAAAAAGCAGTCTTCTTCGGGGCAATTAATTTTGATTTTTGAAAATAAAACGGTGAATTAGGTACCACCAATTTTCCCTGTGAAATTTACCACCACACCACCCTTGCATAAAGGTTAATATTATCTTGAAATTTTTTTTTGTCAATTCGAAAGAATTATTTTCGTAAGCTGAAAAAAAGTTTTAAAAATCATCAGAGTTTTTTCTTATGTTTCATAAAAAAAAAAAAAACTCATGATGATTTAAAAAAATATTTTTCAGCTTATGGAAATAATGAAAATTATGAATGAAAAACAATGTTTACATTTTTGCATCGTTAAATCAATTGAAATTTAACGTAGCCAAACAATTCATGACGAGAGGCTTTTTAAAAATTCTATGAAAATCAATTAATCGTCAGATTTTTACGAAAATTTCCATAATTACTTACCTTTTAATGAAAATATGTCTGAAATAGTTTTTTCCTAAAATATATTAGGCGAAATATTTTTTACGAGGTATACCCCCACCCTTTTTAGTTTATGAAATATGAAAAAATGAACCGACAAAAAACGATTTTTACTTATAAAGAGTCTGAATAATTATATCAGAAGATTTTTATAAGTTTCAATAAAGTTTTTTAGTAAAAGAACCATGAATACAGATTTCTGCCAAAAAAATATCAGTAAAGAAATTCACCTTGTTGTAAAAAAAAACGGGCCGTTTTACTTATTTTTCAAGATAACTGTGAATAACTTTTCCCCAATCGGATAATTTGATGTTTGAATTAACTGTTTTTCTTTGTAACTCTTTATGTTCGTTATTTATTTATTTATTTGCGAGATTTTTTTTTTTTTAAGTTAAAAAATATTTACGTTTCTTCCTTTAATATGGCCTAACCTGATCACGTGACGTATTTTGGTGATACATAGCTCTCTCTCTCTCTCTCTCTCTCTCCTTCTCTCTCTCTCTCTCTCTCTCTCTCTCTCTCTCTCTCTCTCATACACACACACACACAGTATATATATGCCGGTTTAACTCAGTGTGGGAAACACAAGTTTCGTTATTCAGTATTAATGGATCTGCGGGACTAGCTTGCTAACCATTACACCGCAATGGGACGCCCAGGTAATTACCCAACCCATTCATCATGGGTTTAGCTCAGTCGGTAGAGCACCCTCCTGGGAATCGCAAGGTTTCGGGTTCGATACCGGATCCCGCCAACTCAGCGCATGAGTAGCATAGGTTTGGTAATCTGATCTGTGCGGTAAAGCGGGAGGGGGTTGACGGTTGTTTGGTGCACCACCAAAAAAAAAAATCCCTGGTATAGCGCTAGCGAAAGGGAGATAGACTCCCTCACTGTCCGGTTGATACCGACAATAGACTACTCCACCAATTTAACTTACTCATCACGAGTAGGATGTGACACAAATATGGGGGATCCAGCGAGGACCGAACACACTATTCAGCAGTCATAGATCTGCGAGACTGGTTTGCTAACCATTACACCACGATGGGACATCCTATTGGGTTTATGGTATTATCCTAAAATAGTTTTCGTCCCGAAATATCGGGTTTCCGGATTCCAGGCCCCAAAGGGTTACGTTTAGTGCACCCAGTAAGGTTCGAACTCTCTACTGCAGTTATGGCCTGCGAGGCTACCGCGGTAATCACTGTACCACGCCGAGGCAACAAAAAAAACAACCTTATTTGATATAATAGATTTTTTATTAATGATTAATTTATTTATTTTGAGGTCAAAATCGTTTTTGACTCAGCGCTTAGGCACTCCACCCCACATGACTTCCCTGACAACCCCACGGGCTAAAATGAATCTATTTACCGCCCCCGAAATAGGAAGGAAAAAGATTAACAACAACAACAAACAAAGACAAAGACAAGATTGTCACCCACGCACACAGGATGGTTGTAGGAGTAAATGTTAGGAATGTAAAGAACGGGCGAACGTTGGAATTGATTACGTCAAAAAGCGGGCAAGATGTCATCTCCACCCAAGACCTGATAAAAAAAAAAATAAAAAATAATATATGTATATATATATATATATGGGAGGTGAAATGGGGGTGATATGTATAAGTACATATATATATAGAATTTACTAGCAAAACACGTGTGTGTGTGTGTGTGTGTGTGTGTGTGTGTGTGTAGATGACTGTGTGTGCTTGTGCCTAAACGATCATTTACACAAAGGCATGGATAGAATGTATGTTAACAGAAGCGTGTGCGTGTGTGGTGGTAGCCATAAACACATGTACACTATGCTAGTGAGCACGTGTGTGTGTGTGTGTGTGTGTGTTTGTGTGTGAGAGAGACAGACAGACAGACAGACTGACAGACAGACTAAGCGATCATTTACACACAGAGGCAGAGACAAATGTATATAAAATTATTGAATTCACCGACACAAAAACTTATACATAAGTTTTATAATACTCACACATACAGATAAATCACATACATACACACACATACTCATATATATGTGTGTATGATATATATATATATGTGTGTGATACATGTGTGTGTGAGACATGTGTGAGTGTGATACATATATATGTATATGTGTGTGAGTGTTATACATATATATATGTGTGTGTGTGTGTGTGTGTGTGATACATATGTGTGTGATACATATATATATGTGTGTGTGATACTATATATATGCGTGATACATATATATGTGTATGCGTGTTTGTGCGTGATACATATATGTGTGTGTGTGTGTGTGATACATATGTATATGTGTGTGATACATATATATGTGCGATACATATATATATATGTGTGATGTGTGTGATACATATATGTGTGTGTGTTTGTGTGTGTATACATATCAGTATATGTACAGTGTGTTTGTGTGTGTATTCAAAAGAATATTTACTCAAAGGCGCGAATCTGTGTATTTGTATTTACTCGCATATATATATATGTGTGTGTGTGTGTGTGTACGTAATTGTGTGTGTGTGTGTGTGTGTGTGTGTGTGTGTGTGTGCTTGTGTGTCACTGTCAAGACAGTAATTTTACATGACAGTGAAACCCAAAGATTTGCATCCACCCCAGACAGACACACACACTAAAAACAAACCAAAAGTGACATTCAATTCTTGCATATCTCAAAAGCCACAATCAACAGACCCACGCGTGTCCTTTCTCCTCTCCACCCCCCTCCTCGAAAGAAGAAGAAGAAGAAGAAGAAGAAGAAGAAGAAGCGAACAGACTTTTATATAACTCCCACGCAAACACACCCAACAAAATGTCCACACGCAACGGCTTTTCTCAGATGTGACGCTCTTCAAAGCCAATTCATCGGTAATCAAGAGCGAACTCTTTTTTTTTCGGTTAAATCGAACTTAACGGACCTAAATTCCACCATCGTATGTCACCCCGCCGAAAGAAAAAAGAAAATACAAAAATCAGGAAATTAAACGAATGGGTCGGTTAGCTCAGTCGGTAGAGCGTTCTGCTAGAAACCACAAGGTTCCTAGTTCGATACCGGTCCTCGCCAACTCAGCGTTATGAGTAGCACAGGAATCTGTGCAGTAAAGTAAGGAGCTGGTGGTAGGCGTGGCACTCCACCTCAGATGCTAAAACAATCTCCTTGGTCTAGCGCTAGTAAAAAGGGGATAGACTCCCTCGCTGATACCGACATTAGGCTGCCCCGACGACTTTTTTTTTTAGTGTTGATATATTTACCAACCCCTCCGCACGAGCAAGATGTGACACAAGGTCAATTTCTTAAGCGGAGTTTAACAGGTTTGAATTCAGAGTTTTCCTTCCCCTAGACCGGTTGCCTAACCAAGGTTAAAGAGCTCGGTCTGCCCTACTATTTACCCATAGCTGGAGGGAGAGTAGAATTCATACCTTTCCCACGGATATTAGCGCTAAGTGAAATGCAATTATCACGTCCAGGATTTGAACTCGCGGCAACGAGCCCATTTCCCATGACTTTAACCATTACACCACACACTCCTACAGATGAATAAAATATACAATGCACCAGTTATTTTATTTAAAAACCTTGACATTATTTTTCAGGTCAATTAACTTTGAAATACGTATCTTTAAGAATCATTCTATTTATAGAATCAAGATATAATTTATATTGTAGTTTTATTATTTGCTTGAAGCATTATGTTTATCTTGGATTGGTGATTGGTTTTGAAGGCGATCAAATATCTATTATGTATTTATAGATAAGAATTTTTTTTTAATTATTTATTTTTTACACTTTATTTATGAAATAACATATTTACGTTTTGTTCCGTTATTTTCTTGCAGGCAACTTCAGAATTCCAGCCAGAACCTTTTTTATCAAAGAAAAGATGGAGGTGCCTTTTGCAGTCTTACAGGTAATTGCTTATATATATATATATATATATATATAACTATTCATCCCCCCCTCTCTCTCTCTCTCTCTCTCTCTCTCTCTCTCTCTCTCTCTCTCTCTCTCTCTCTTATATAATAAACGCAACGCTCTCCTATAAAATGGGATGGAGCACTCTATGGCGGCCTTTACATACATACAGATATGTGTTTTAAAAACAGTTAAAATCCCTTTCATATTCTGTGGGTGATGATAGCCAAGAGGGTGAGCTGTCCGACTGCTGCTGAAACGATCGGATTCCTAACCCGGTTGTAGGTAGCTCACAAAATGTCTAGCCACACCGAAGAGACTTGATAAGTCGAAATACGTGTCTGTGGATGACTATATATATAATATATATATATATAATATATATGTGTGTGTGTGTGTGTGTGTGTGTTGAAAAAATAAATAAGGAAAGAAAATGTTGAATGGATAAAAATTGTTTACTGGAGTGCCAACACGTGTTTCGACCGAGAGTTTGTACTTGTACACATTGTATTCTATTTATTATCATTTTACATGCAAAATAAAATAACAATAGATTTTTTTTTTTAAGTATACAGAGACACGGAATATTTGTTCTTTGTGATCTTCAATTGTAGACGTTCAAGTCTTCTAGTCGCTTTTCATAGATTGGGATCCAGATGGTTATGAAATGTTCTATTTTTTTTACTCAAGCGCTTTCAACTATTTCATTGGACATCCTCAGGGGGTTGTGGGCTGTAGTGTTTGTTTGGTGCAGGTTTTATTCATTTGTATTTTTTTTGTTTGTTTATTTGATTTGGAAAGTATATTTTATGAGTGTTGCTAAGGCTAGTGTATAGTTATTACTAAATAATATGTATAGATATATAGTAATACGGTGTATATAGAAATAACCCACTCAAGTTTCCCCATAAAGGATCTTTAGGGTTGGTTGTAATGAATTTATCAAGATATTGCATTTTTCACTTTCGCGATTGCCTGTAATTAATCAATATCTTGATTAATTCATTACAATTAACCCTGAAGATCTTTTGTGGTGAAACTTGAGTAGGTTATTTCAATATACACCTTAATACTAAATCCGCTCTACTAACGTATTGAGCGCGTTTATATTCTTTAATAACTCAATATTTTATTCTCTCTTCTTTATTATATAGACTAGCAAAAATATACACCCTCCAGACGCAAGTATTTAAGTTTTAATGTAATGAAATATATTAAATTAGAAAGACTAATGAAACTAAATAAGAATGTAGATAAAATTATTTAAAACTGAAGAGGTATTATCGAAAAATAGAACAACTTTGAAACTAACACTTCGATCATTTTCCATCACTCCTGTCTTTCATTGCTAATTTTTCCTAATTTAACTATTTAGTTAAAATCGGAAGTAAAGAATAAAAGTACAGCTATTTTTTCTTGTTAATGGATTTCTTTTCAGACTGACCTTTTCGGACGGAGATTACAAAATGAAGGGATTCACCTAAAGACAGTTTCACACTTTGTATCTGTTTATTAAAATTAGAATTTCATCCTTATACTTGCTGTCTGACGTGATTTTTCTGGTGAAACTGTCTTTCGATATTTCCTTCATTTTGTAATCTCCGTCTGAAGAGGCCACCCTCTTAAGGATTTTTAAAATTTTGTAAAAATTTTTAAACGCCTTTTGAGCTTTTGGTCGAAATAAATTTATTACGGAATGACGGTTTGTTAAGTTTTTTTTTCTTTGAAAGTTAAATTTTGCTCTGTATTTAATCTAATTTATTGAGCTCTCTTTGGGATTTATAAAAATCCTTGTATGGATATATGTTTGTACCTACAAAAGCATACAGTATGGTTATACAGTTAGATTTTGAGGTTCCCAGGTGGAATCATCCCTTACTACCAGTCATTTGAATACCTCACACACACACACACACACACACACACACATATATATATATATAAAAGATAAATCTAATGAGTCAGACGAACCTACTAAAAGTTTCGCTTAATGCTCTTTGGGTCAAGAGCATTAAGCAAAACTTTTAGTAGGTTCGTCTGACTCATTAGATTTATCTTTATTATTTGTTCTACTTAGGTATTGAGCACTTTTTACTTATCAGCTTTAGTTTCCTGGCGGTTTTATATGAATATTATATCTTATATATATATATATATGCCTATAAATTGTTTTTTTTCTTTTGGCCAAAATATTGTACCAATAGATTATTTTTTTGTTGGTACGATTATCTTGGTCTTTTCTTTTTTTTTTTTTCTCCCCGGTTGATGTTTGGTAGTATATTTTTTACAATCAAACTATTTGCTGGGTTTTTTCTCACCGCGAGGATTTACCAATAAGTTTGGTATATTATATATATATATATATATATATATATATATATATATATAATGTGTGTGTGTGGCTGGACGATAGAAAACATTTTCTTTTGGTAAAAATCTCCGAAACTTTTGTTTATTGATTTATTCAGTGCAAGTTGCAGGTTTGTTTTTAAAGTGCAATGTGGGGGAGGGTGATGAAGTTATTTTGGTGTGACCACGCACTTGTCGGGGTGGGTGGGGTTAGAGACCAATTGACAAACAAACAAAAAAAACTGTCATTCACAAAAGACGGGTTTTATGAGTTTTCATAAAAGTTGTGCTATTAAAAAGAATTGCTAACGACTTTTGTGAACGAATTTAGTCTTTTCATTATTTATGGGTGGGAATTCTTTTTTGACAAGTGCGTGGTCCTTACTGAAGGGAAAAAGAGTTGCACACACAGATATTGGGTAATGGTATTGACAACTGCCCCACCCAGCATGTTACTCTCTCTCTCTCTCTCTCTCTCTCTCTCTCTCTCTCTCTCTCTCTCTCTGTTTCACTCTCCCCCTCTCTCTGTCTGTCTGTCTCTCTGTCTCTCTGTTTCACTCTCCTCTCTCTCTCTCTCTCTCTCTCTCTCTCTCTCTCTCTCTCTTCTCTCTGTCTGTCTGTCTCTCTCTCTGTCTGTCTGTCTCTCTCTCTCTGTTTCACTCTCTCTCTCTGTTTCACTCTCTCCCTCTCTCTTTCTCTCTCTCTCTTCTCTCTCTTTTGTCTCTTTCTCTTAGTGTCTTTTTCTCAGTTACTCTCTCTCTCTCTCTCTCTTTCTGTAGTCTTTCCCTGTTTTTTGTGTCACTGTCTATCTGTCTGTCTCTTTCTTCTTTCTTTCTTTCTTTCTCTCTCTCTCTCTCTCTCTCTC
>CM042162.1:91278136-91293386 GCA_023376005.1 Doryteuthis pealeii
ATTCTCCATTAATGCCAGAGATACTCAAACGATCTGCTCATGACGTCATTTGATTGTCGAAATCTGATTGGCGCTCAATTAACAGGGATTTTTACAAATACTCTAAGTTATCTAGCTGAATGGTTAAAACAAAAATCTCCACAATGAAAGGTCTCACTTCATAGAGGCGATTTAAACTTTATAATGGAATTTTAAACTCACTATATTACGCAACAGAGTCCGGTTTGGTTTGCTTTGCTTTGTTTTACGGCATATCAACCCTTTTCGGGTCATTCAATGCCGAAACTAGTCATTTTGATAAAAGTTTCTATGTTTCAAGTTTTTAATATCTTCAAATAGGTATAAATAATTTTCATTAACTTTCATTTGGTTTGGTTTGTTTAGGGCATTTCAAACCCTTTCGGGTCATTTAATGCGGAATCAAGTCATTTTGATAAAAGTTTCTATTTTCAAGTTCTTAATATCTTCAAAATGTTATAAATAATTTTCATTAACTTCATTTGCTTTGCTTTGTTTTACGGCATATCAACCCTTTTCGGGTCATTCAATGCCGAAACTAGTCATTTTGATAAAAGTTTCTATGTTTCAAGTTTTTAATATCTTCAAATAGGTATAAATAATTTTCATTAACTTTATTTGGTTTGGTTTGTTTTAGGGCATTTCAACCCTTTTCGGGTCATTTAATGCTGAAACAAGTCATTTTGATAAAAGTTTCTATGTTTCAAGTTCTTAATATCTTCAAAATGTTATAAATAATTTTCATTAACTTCGTTTGGTTTGATTTGGTTTGGTTTGGTTTGGTTTGGTTTGTTTAATGGTATAATAACCCTGTGGGTTATTTAATGTCAAAGACTGTGAGAATGTGATATAAAAGTTGGTGTTCAAGTTTCCTTTTTATTTTTATTTTTTTCTTGCTGTCTATCGTATCCGATGATGGCACAAGGCGAATCATTTTCATTCAATTTATTCAGTCTCTGATTGCGTCTTGCCAACTACCTATGGGAATGTAAAAGTCCTTTTGGTTTCTGTTGAGGTTGTCTTTGTACCTTTAAAGGAAACTTTAAAAGTGTATTTTTGAAGATGAATTTCGTGGATGTATTTTATATCTGATTCTTTATTTTCGATATATTTTTTATTTCTCTCAAGAAGGATCAAATGTCATCCATGATTGCATTTCTCAAACCGATCCTTCCTATTATTTACGTTGAAATATTTCTTTCTGATTGGAGTGAAAACTCCACACTCCGGGCCCGGTTGAATTTTTTTACTTTTGACTGAAGAATCAGCGTTTAAGCAACCACACACACACACACACACACACACACACGCCACACACACGCCCATACATATACAGACATACACAGAGTATCGCCCGTAGATAAGGGCAAATCAACATCCTCAACTGGGTAGTTAAGGAGGTTCATAGCTTTCGTAGAGGAGTTTATAAAGTGACAAAGCCAAACTTTATTTATTTCTATCTTATTCATCCTCTTCTTTCTTCTTCTTTCTTTCTTTCTTTCTTTCTTTCTTTCTTTTTCTTTCTTATTTTTCCACTGCCTTCTTTCTTTCTTCCTTTTTTTATTCTTCCCTTTACCTTCTTCTTTCTTTCTTTCTTTCTTTCTTATTTTCCTCTCTTCCTTTCTTTTCTTTCTTTCTTTCTATCTTATTCTTCCTCTGCTTTCTTCTTTTTTTCTTTTTTTTTGTTCTTCCACTGCCTTCTTCCTTCTTTCTTTCTTTTGTTCTTTCTTTCTTCTATTGATTAAATTAAGTCACCCCAATTTCTTGTGTCGCCTATTCGACTGATACCCAACCATATCGAACCCCCATCGACAACCAGAGGAGCCGATTCTTACCTAACGATTCCTCTAGATTTTGACGAATATTATACCAGTTAATAAGCAACATTTCTTCATCAGATCAATTCAAATTGTCTGACTTTTAATATTTTATTCAGACGAAATGCAAATTAAATTAAATTTATTCAAGATTCAAATAGATTATTTCGATTCATTTTCCTTTTTTTTAAAAACTTTTATTTCAATTTTTTTTCCAGATAACTTCTCAAAATATTTGATTGCCTTTACTAAGCTGAATCGATTGAACAAAAGGTAAATTATTTACTATACTTACCTAAAGAATAAAACACAGTCTTTTTATATATATATATATATATATATATATATATATATATATATATATACGGAAGCGGCACAAATCGGAGGTCCTGGAAAAATTTCCTACATTCAAGCCTGACCATATATGTAGTATGTGTGGCAGGGCTTGTCTGTCACGGTTTGGTCTCTTGAGTCGTATGCGGTCCCATGGTGACAGACGACCAAGTGAAAAACGCACGTGTGTACGAGTGAAAGCCGGGGTCTCACGCGTCTTTTATGCTACAGGACATGTGAAAGCAGAGCTGGAATTCTGAGCCACTTGCGTGCTCACAACCGAACTTTGTAGAAATGGCCTTCTTTGAAGAAGTGGTCGCAATCACCATATATATATATATATATATATATATGTGTGTGTGTGTGTGTGTGTGTGTGCGTGTGTGTGTGACGCAGCGGGTCCGTTTTGAAAGAGGAGTGATAACGTGTTAATAATAATAGTTCAATACTGGTTATTTCCTATAAATCCAACACAAACAAAGGGGAACCACTCTTGACTGATAAATTATTTATTGATCAACCAGGAAAAAAGAAGACGGGTTAGGGTTAGGGTTAGTTTAATGGGAAAATAAATAAATAAATTATAAGTCAAGAGTGGTTCCCCTTTGTTTATGTTGGACTTATAGGAAATAACCAGTATTGCACTATTATTATTATTATTATTATTATTTATTATTATTATTAACACGTTATCACTTGGTTTATGTTGGACTTATAGGAAATAACCGCAATACTTATCTCTATTCCTATTTTACTTCTACGAGGCTGGAATCTTGCTGTTGGACTGATGTTGAGTTGGATGGTTTCTTTGTTGTTTGATTCTGGAAACAGCTTGTGATTAGCTCGAGGATATCTTGCCTTGTGCCATTCATAGTTTTTAATAATAACACTTTGATTTTCACCGCAAACTTCCGGTTTGTTTTTAAACAAAAACATCAGACGATTTTTTTTTTACATTAGAATTTCACTGTATGATTTTTGAAAAGTTTTTTCACGTTTAAAGTTTTTGTAGTGAGAGAGGAGACCTACCTCGTGCAACACGGTGTGACAGAGAGAGTGACGGGCGTGAAGACTTGCCGTATTCTCGAAGGAAGCGGGCTAGCCTTTGCCTGGCGTGTAGGACTGACCTAGAGTCGAACCCGCGTCCTTCAGAATGTGAGAGCGCTGTGGACGAGCAGTGAAATAGGAAATAGCAGAGTGATCCGGATGTAGGTGGTCGCGCCGTAAGGATTGACGCGTACTTGCAGTGCTGACGGGTGTCGCACGTGCTGCACGGACAATTCTGAGTGAGGAGCCCGGATGTGGTGAGATTGAGGTATATTTTAAGGACTTACCATCCCAGACCAGAGAGAGATAACAACTGCAGTAGCATTTTGTTGTCGAGACGAGCGGGATAGAGAAATAATTTTGGATATTGTTGGTGAGGTAGCGTGATACAATTGGAGTGTTTAGCCTGTCGATTGGAAGAACATTGCGTCAGACTTGACTGTGACCCCCACCACCACTGTTTAGAATTTTAGGATTAGAAAAAAATAACTATTAGTTTATCGTTAGTGCAAAATTATTTTTTACATATGTTAACAACAACATGAAATAACTAATTATTTAAAATTAAAATCAAAAACTATTTCAGTGCAAAAACGTGTCTTTCGTTTGTAAATTGGTTTGGTTTGGTTTGGTTTGTTTTACGGTATATTGTGGGTCATTTAATGCCGATAAAGTTTTGAAATAAGTCAATTCTTAATGGATAATACAATTTTTTTATAAATACATTTTTCTATTTAACCCATAGATGGGACCCTAACAGGTACTACCACTCCGGGTCAGCGTGGACCAGGGAGTAATGGTGATGAAGGGGTGCTCCACATTCCCCAAGCCTCCAAAACTGGAACCTCACCATCAGATAGAGTTTAACGTCATTCCCAGGACATGTAGACCCGCAGCCACCGCCTTCTAGCACCCATATGATAAAAAGGGGCTGGGGCTTGCCATAAGGGCAATAGGGCTGGGAAAATCATATAGGTGCTAGGGCTTGACGTGACCAGCCGATTGATGGGAGGGGGCCTCTCCGACCGCCCGTCTAGCCCAAGATAGGGCCAAAGTGGAGTATTGCATGTCATGAACTGCTCATCCACCTGGGCTCTATCATTAAGCATCACGGGTCGCCACCCACGGCCAACAGGTGGCCCCATTGGGGGAGTCTTACCCCTTTGCAGAGGTGCAGTCGGTGCATTCTAACGCCCCAGTCGACAGGGTGGTCGTTTGTAAATAAACATGAACAAACTTTTCAAAAGTCTTACAGTTAAATTCTAATGTCAAAAAGTCGTCTGATTCTTTGTTTACAAACAACCGGAAGTTTGCGGTGAAAAGCAAAAACTATCCTTTTGAAAAATGTTCTTAGCTGGGGTGCTTATTGGTTACCTTGTTCGGTTTAATAAAGAATGTCTCGGTGGACTCAAATAAGACATGAGAATCTTTCAATGGGTTGTATCGTTTCAGGATCTAAAACTGGATACCGCGTCTTCCTTTGTTGGCCCTGACGCATAGAAGAATCGAACCATTTGAAGGGTTCGATCCGGTTCGATATCGCCAATGATGATATAAAAATAAACGTTCGCTTTGACAATGTTCCATCTGGTTAAGTCGTTGACGTGACAAATCGATTGTAAGGCGAGGGTGCAAAGAATTGCTTGGATTGATAGATAGGTAGGTAGATAGTAGACAGAGATAGATAGATATGAATAGACAGAGATAGATAGATAGATAGATAGATAGATAGATAGATAGATAGATAGATAGATAGACAGAGATAGATAGATAGAATATAGATAGATATATATATATATATATAGAGAGAGAGAGAGAGAGGGGGATAGAGAGAGAGAGACGGGGATAGAGAGAGAGAGGAGGGGATAGAAGAGAGGGGGGATAGAGAGAGGGAGGGATAGATAGAGAGAGAGATGGGGGGAGATAGATAGACCATAGAGAGAGAGAGAGGGGGGAGATAGATAGACCGTGAGAGAGAGAGAGATAGGAAGATAGATAGACCGTAAGAGTGAGAGAAAGAGATAGGGAGATAGATAGACCGTCAGAGAGAGAGAGAGACAGAGAGAGAGAGAGAGAGAGAGAGATAGTTACAGAAAGAGGAGTGTTACTATATAGATATGGAGTTAGATAAGAATACTAAGATATGACTACGTCTTTAATCAGTCTGACGCACGTCGATGACGTCAGCACGTCTCTCCCCTTCCCACTCCCTCACACATTTGCCGTCATCTGTCCCGCCCACGCACCTAGGGGTGTCGATGGTGGGTGATGGGGCTACTAGTGAGACCTCTATATTTCCACTGACTGGTCACAGGTTTAACCAACTTCAACAACGCGACAGTCAACAACCAGGACATAAAACACAATACCCGAAATGTTTCACTCGCGGTTTCTTTTTTTCTTTTTCTTTTTCTTTTTTTTTTAATTTAAAAGCACTGACAAAGAAACGGACTCAATGGCCATTGTCGATTTTAGAAGTACATTAATGTACAGTCTGAGAGAGCTGGATTCTCGTTAATGGGTCAAATATGAAAAATATCCACGATACATCCAGACGTCAGCATTGTTAAGATCAGCTAGAATATTCAGAAGAGTCCTGGGGGTCTGAAGAGACTCGCTGTCACTCAGACTCCAGTGAGAGACCATCAGCTAACCCTGGTGTGGAAAATACACAAAGTGTGAAATAATAATAATAATAATAATAATAATAATAATAATAATAATAATAATCTCAGGAGAACTAGAAAACTTCTAGAAACCAAACTTAACAGCAGAAATCTAATCAAAGGAATCAATAACTGGGCTGTCCCCATTATAAGATACTCAGGACCATTCTTAAAATGGACAAAAGAAGAACTCAGACAGATTGACCAAAGGACGAGAAGATTAATGACCATGCACAAGGCTCTCCACCCTAGAGACGATAGAGATAGATTATATGTGTCAAGAAAAGAAGGCGGAAGATGTCTTGCCAACATAGAGGACGGCGTAGAAACCACAATCCAACAACCCGAAATTACACAAAAAAGAGCAAATACAAACTACTTATGGCGGCCAACAATAGTAGAAACGGCAGATGGACAAACAAAAACAACAAAGACTAGAAAACAAAAATGGGAAGAAAAACAATTATATGGACACTTCAAACGACAAATCGAAGAGGTTGCACATGAAAAGACTTGGACATGGTTAAGAAAAGAAAACCTCAAAAGAGAAACTGAATCATTAATAATTGCTGCACAAAATAATGCCATAAGGACAAACTATATCAAAGCGAAAATTGATAAGACCCAACAAAATAGTAAATGTAGACTTTGCGGTAATAGAGATGAGACTGTAAACCATGTACTCTGCGAATGTAGCAAATTAGCACAACGGGAGTACAAAACTAGACACGACTAGGTTGGGAAGGTGGCCCACTGGGAATTATGCAAAAACTTAAATTTTGACCATACAACAAAATGGTATATGCATAAACCAGAATCTGTTCTTGAGAACGAAACGCATAAAATTCTCTGGGACTTTGAAATAAAAACGGATCATCTTATCCCAGCAAGAAGACCAGACCTAGTGTTGATAAACAAAATTGAAAGAACTTGTCAACTGGTGGATTTTGCAGTGCCAGCAGATCACAAGGTGAAGCTAAAGGAAAATGAAAAAATGGACAAATATCTGGACCTTGCCAGAGAACTGAAAAAGTTGTGGAATATGAAAGTCAAAGTGATACCAATTGTAATTGGTGTCCCTTGGAACGGTCCCAAAACGATTGGAAAAGGGTTTGAAAAGTTTGGAAATCAGCGGAAGGATTGATACCATCCAGACTACTGCACTGCTGCAATCTGCCAGAATACTCATAAGAGTCCTGGAGACCTGAGGAGACTTGCTGTCACTCAGACTCCAGTGAAAGACCATCAGCTAACACTGATGTGAAAACTCAAAAGGAGTAAATAACAATAATAATAATGATAATAATAATAATAATAATAATAATAATAATAAACTTTAATATGCAGACAGATCACCTTATCCCAGCCAGAAGAACAGACCTAGTATTGATTAACAAGAAAAAGAACTTGTCAGTCGGTAGATTTTGCAGTCCCAGCAGATCGCTGTGTGAATATGAAAGAAAACAAAAAGATAGACAAATACCTGGACCTTGCCAGAGAGCTGAAAAAGCAGTAAAACATGAAGGTCGTATCTATTATAATTGGTGCTCTTGGAAAGTCCTCAAAGATTTGGAAAACAGTCTGGAGGAATTGGAAATCCGATGAAGAATCGAGACCATCCAAACAACAGCATTGTTAAGATCAGCTAGAATACTCAGAAGAGTCCTGGAGACCTGAGGAGACTTATTGTCACTCAGCCTTCAGTAAACCACCATATTAGGCGGGTGTAAAAAAAAAACTCTCAATGGAGAGAAAAATAAACTTTGATATAGAGTCGGATCACCTTATTCCAGCCAGACGACCAGTCCTAGTATTGATTAACAAGAAAAAGAGAACTTGCCAACTGGTAGATATTGCAGTCCCAGCAGATCACTGGTGGTCCCATTAGTGTGTGTGTGTGTGTGTGAGGGGGGGTCTTGCCCCTCTGTGGAGTTGCAGTCAGCGTATTCTACAACTGCAGCCGATAGGACTGACAAACATTATGATAACTAGCAACAGAAAACACCCTCCAGGCGTCGTAAAAATTAATCTTTGAAAGAAATTGCCTGAGAGGGTGGGAGTTAAAATTTCAATGTCAGAGGGTTTGTATCATAAGTAAGACAAATCTTCATATTTATTAAAAGGAGAAAAAAAATTAAAAAAAACAATTTGAAATGAAAACTGAGCCCAGTCCCTCTCAAATAAAATGTTGCGTGTATGTAATAATCAAACAATTATTTTGAATGTTTTCCACATCAATTTTCCACAAAATCGTAGGTATTTATTTATTTGTAAACTTTTTAGTTAACTTCTTGTTACTGTAGAAAAAAGGACGAGAGTAAAAAACAATTTTAAAATTGCTTACTCAAATTTTGGGTGTATATAGCATAAGAATATTGTGACGTAAGCTATGACGTAGTTGGTATTTGTTTTATTTTCGAAGTTTCCTCCGGACATATATATACACACAACTGCCCTTTATATATGTACTAGAAGCGGCTACCTGGCGTCGCCTGTGTAGAGGGGGGGGGGGTAAAAAGGTAGTCTTGTTGATCCAGCCACTCTGAAAAGAAAAATTAATGTCTCCTATTTAAAATACTAAATGCAAAAAAAAATCCATGTTGTTATTTAAATTTTAAAAAAAAATTATCTTCACGAATATAAATCAAATCTCTATCATTTTTGCTCAAAAACCAAGCCCTGGTGATATTTAATGTGTATATATATTTACTTTGTTGTTAATTGTTTTATTTTCGAAGTTTCCTCCGGACACACAGATGAACACAACTGCCCTTTATATACGTATTGATAGATAAATAATATAATGCAGCAGTTATTTTATTTGAAAACTCTTACATTTTTTCAGGTCAGTTAACTTTGAATCACGTATCTTTGAGGCGTAACACAGATTCACAAACATGCGTGGTTCAAAGCTAATTGACCTGAAAATATGTAAAAGTTTTTAAATAAAATTACTGCTGCATTATATCTTTTATTCATTAATGTATCAACACTGAAATTTTCATTAAATTCGGTTAATTTCCTGATTTTTAGTATTTTTTTCTTTTTGTCGGTGGGGTGACATACGATAGTGAAATTTAGGTCCGTTAAGTTCGATTTAACCCTAACAAGGGTTGACATGCCGTAAAATCCAACCAACCAGCTCACAGAGTTACCCATACACCTGGAAACTTGAGGTATTTGCCTCATACCCCACTTATATGGGCTGGGAACAAGGCCTCGTTTTAATGTGGGCCCACCCACAAGCTGAAGCTCATGGGTGGGAAAGAACAAAAATTGCGTCGATCCTTTCGGCATTCCCCCTCAAGGGGGCGCCTCAGGCGCTGGGCAATAAACCCAGCCCTACCCCTTTAAGTCAAGGGGGCAGGTATTGCCTGGGGGGAAAGCCCCCTGGGATCGACGCTTGTAAGGTCCAGCGGCCGATGTGCTTAACTACGCTAAGTTTCAGGCACTTATGATAACGAATCCATAACACGGTGCAGGTGTGCAGGGTTTTTTTCTTTCGGCGGGGTGACATATGATGGTGGAATTTATGTCTGTTAAGTAGGATGTAACCGTCTAGTGTTTGCGATACCCCAGTTGTATGAATCTTGTAGAATCCATTGTTGTTTCAAGTGTCTGATTAACCATAACCGGGTGCTGAACAACAGTCATTGCTTACTGACCCCACTTTCCTGTTCAGTCATCATTATTATGTCACATATGTCTCATAGAGAAAGAAATGTGGATTTAAAATTTGGGACAGTCACCACGCCAGTCATCTTGAACATTTCAAATCAAAATTAGGCTGATGTCAAATTATGGACTTACTGATATATATATATATATATATATATATATATATATATATATTATATAATGTTGTTCTGGTTCCAACGGGAGAAAATTTAATATTTCATTAAAAAGAAGAAGGTCCGCAAAATGTATTATGTTCTTAGAAAAAATTTTAAAAAATTCTTTTTATCTTACATACGCGACACGTGTTTCTGATCTGTTGTCTTCTTCAGGCATTGAATTATTATTTTGGCAGAATATGTCCGATATTTGATAGGTTATGTGTGTTTCTGCAACTTTTCTATTATAATGAAATATATTATTATTATTATTTTATTATTATTATTATTATTATTATTATTATTATATATACATATATATATATAGCCATCCACAGACACAGGGTTTCGACGTATCACATCTCCTCAGTCTGGCTAAATATGGCAGGCTACCTCCAACTGGGATTGAAGCCCGACCGATTTATCATCAGTCATTCTTGCAGACTAGAGAGATATTTCTGATAAATACATACATACGTAGATAAGTTAATTGCCGTCAGAGAAAGAGATCCATTTATCATAGGAGAGCTTTATATATGGCTGAGCAGTCCATGACATGCAACACTTCACATTGTTCCTTACTTAGTTTAGACAGGCAGTCGGAGATCAATCGACTGGTCAGGTCAAGCCCTAGCACCTATACGATTGTGCCCTTATGGCATAACTCTAATCCTGTTTATCATATATGTGCTAGAAGGCGGTGTCTGAGGGTCTTTAGTGTCCTGGGTATGATGTTAAACTACATCTAGTGCAGTTCCACTTCTGGAACTCCGGAGAGTGTAAAGTACCCCTTCATCGCTATTACTCCCAGGTCCACTCTGACCCGGAGTGGAAGTACCTGTTAGGGTCCCATCTATGGGTTAAACAGAAAAAGTGTTTAGAATATATTTTTTTAAATTGAGTTTAGTAAAAAGAAATTGAATACCCTCAATAATGAAACAAACAAAATGTCTTCGATTTCTCTGAATGTTTGAGATGAGGCTTGAAGATTAGTATCATCTGCGTTATTCGGACTATTATCCCCATCTTCATTGTTATTTGTACAACGTTTCGGCCGATATACCCTCCGGCCTTCTTCGGGTATTTCTTGTCGGACTCGGGAACCTTCTCGGACTCGGGAACCTTCTTTTCGAACTTGGTAACTTTCTTGTCGTATTCGGGAGCCATCACGGAAGTCCGACAATAAATACATGAAGAAGGCCGGAGGGTATATCGGCCGAAACGTTGTACAAATAACAATGAAGATGGGGACAATAATAACGCAGATAATACTAAAAATGTCTTCGGTATGAAATAACCCAAACAAGGATTGACATGCCGTAAAATCCAACCAACCAACTTAGTCCCGGCACTAAGGCTGGAAGGAGCACCCAGTGAGAATCTAACTCGCCGGCAGCGTTCTCTCTTAAGAGACTTGCTTGTGGACCATTACGTCGCTACGCGAAGTCGCCTTTTGTTGATAACGCGTAGATAGTTCAAGCAGTAGCTGTGGTATAGATTAAATGTCTGATCCGTAAAAATTTATCGATCTGCGAGTCGTGAAGGTAATTTATGTCTGCTGCTTTTCTGAACCCGTGCAAGCCTGTTACCATGCGGTCACAAACCCCTGTGTAGTCATCTTTCACGCCTTGCACGACTCAGGCTCCTTTAAATAAGTAAATAAATAAATATGAAGGTTTCCTTTTTTTCCTACTTAAGATTCAAGTCGACTCATTCGTCAGCCGATAGGATGATGCACACACACACCTCCTCTGACGTCTTTAAGGCTTTATTAACCTTTCCTCTTAAACTGCTGGCGCAACATGTTCTTCCTACCATCACACCTGGTTGATGCACACACCTCCTATGACGTCTTTAAAGCTTTATTAACCTTTCCACTTAAACTGCTGGCGCAACACGTTCTTCCTACCATCACACCTGGTTGATGCACACACCTCCTCTCTGACGTCTTTAAGGCGACAATTTTATTAGCCTTTACTCTTAAACTGCTGGCGCAACACGTTCTTCCTACCATCACACCTGGTTGATGCACACACACACATCCTCTGACGTCTTTAAAGCTTTATTAACCTTTCCTCTTAAACTGCTGGCGCAACATGTTCTTCCTACCATCACACCTGGTTGATGCACACACATCCTCTGACGTCTTTAAAGCTTTATTAACCTTTCCATTTAAACTGCTGGCGCAACACGTTCTTCCTACCATCACACCTGTTTGATGCACACACATCATCTGACGTCTTTAAAGCGGATAACTTTATTAGCCTTTCCACTTAAACTGCTGGCGCAACATGATCTTCCTACCACCACACCTGGTTGATGCACACACCTCCTCTGACGTCGTTAAAGCAAACAACTATATTAACCTTTCCACTTAAACTGCTGGCGCAACATGATCTTCCTACCATCACACCTGGTTGATGCACACACCTTCTCTGACGTCGTTAAAGCGAACAACTTTATTAGCCTTTCCTCTTAAACTGCTGGCGCAACATGTTCTTCCTACCATCACACCTGGTTGATGCACACACCTCCTCTGACGTCTTTAAAGCGGATAACTTTATTAGCCTTTCCACTTAAACTGCTGGCGCAACATGATCTTCCTACCATCACACCTGGTTGATGCACACACCTTCTCTGACGGCTTTAAAGCGAACAACTTTATTAGCCTTTCCACTTAAACTGCTGGCGCAACATGTTCTTCCTACCATCACACCTGGTTGATGCACACACCTCCTCTGACGTCTTTATAAGTCTTTCCACTTAAATTACTGGCGCAACAACATGTTCTTCCTAAAATCACACCTGGTTGATGCACACACCTCCTCTTTTTTAAAGCGAACAACTTTATTAGCCTTTCCACTTAAACTGCTGGCGCAACATGTTCTTCCCTATCACACCTGGTTTTGCCTTGTTTCACGGCATATCAACCCTCGATCCACACCGAGTGCCCTGTTACAGAAGTTGTGATTGTTATTATCACTTGCAGTAACTTTATTATTCGGATATTTACATATAGTCGTCTTCGTCGTCAGTGGCGGCGGCGGCCTAATGTCGGTATCAGCCAAACAGCGAGGGAGTCTATCCTCTTTTCACTAGTGCTAGAACAAGGAAATTGTTTTTGGTGTTTGAGGTGGAGCGCCGCGCCTACCACCAGCTTCTCACTTTACCGCACAGATTCCTGTGCTACTCATTTACTGATTTGGCGAGGGCCGGTATCGAACCTGGAACCTTATGGTTCCTAGGCGGACGCTCTGCCGACTAAGCTAAGAGATATTTACATGTACACACACACGAAAAATACTTATATATAAAAAGTCGTCGGGGCGGCCTAATGTCGGTATCAGCCAATCAGCGAGGGAGTCTATCCCCTTTTCACTAGCGCTAGACCAAGGAGATTATCTTAGCGTCTGAGGTGGAGCGCCACCTACCATCAGCTCCTTACTTTACCGCACAGGTCCCTGTGCTACTCATAACGCTGAGTCGGCGAGGACCGGTATCGAACTAGGAACCTTGTGGTTTCTAGCCGAACGCTCTACCGACTGAGCTAACCCGGCCCCTAAAAGATATCTACATACAGACACATAAATAAATATGATATACGTAAGTAACATAAGTCTTCGGGGTGGCCTAATGTCGGTATCAGCTAGACAGCGAGGGAGTCTATCCCCTTTTCACTAGCGCGAGACCAAGGAGATTATTTTCGCGTCTGAGACGGAGCGCCACACCTACCATCAGCTTCCCACTTTACCGCACGAATACCTGTGCAACTCATACGCTGAGTTGGCGAGGGCCGGTATCGAACTCGGATATTTACACCTAGACACACAAAATATTGAGTATATAATATAATGAGTAGCACAGATTGCGTAATGTGATCTGTGTGATAAAGTGGGGAGCTGATGGTAGGTGTGGCACTCCACCTTAGCAAAAACAATCTTCCTAGCAAATATGGGATAGACTCCCTCGCTGTCCGGCTGATAATAACAACAGCTCACTCTGCCAACTTTTCTGTTTGGTTATATATAAACAAACACACACAACAAAGAAGAAAAAAGTGGACACGAATTAAGATTGTATAGCGCCAAGTTTTCAAATGGACAGAGTCTGCCAACTTATAGCATTGGGGACACTATTTTGGACATAAGGACCCTTGGTGAACTCGAACTTTGGTGGACCCATTAAGACAGTAGAGAACCCCCCACCCAAGAATCGCAAGGTCCATGGTTCGATACCAGTCCTCGCCAATTGTAATCTTATATGTGCAGTAAAGCATCTGACGGTAGGTGTGACGCTTCACCTCAGACACATAAACAATCTCCCTCGTCTAGTGCTAGCGAAAGGGGGATAGACTCCCTTGCTGTTCGGCTGATAAGCCACCCTGACAACATTACTTTTATATGACTATCTCAACTAGACTGCTCGTGAGCCCGTTGGGCTCCCATCATAACAGCAGTCCATGATGATACTGATGCGTCTATTCAGAAAGGGGTGAAGGGTTTTAATAAGCAATCCTCGAGAATTTGGATAAGTAAAACAATGAACACGTGACATTATCATTCAGTTTCAAGTTGGGATGGAATTTGCTTTATTCTCTAAGTTAAAAAAGTATTTTAAGTGTATTGCTCTGGTAGACGTCTCGCTACGATGTGCTGTTTTTACTGGTGTACGGTTACATACAGACGTAATAGGAATTTTTGTAATTGGAGAATTCGTGTATCTAAGATGCGATCGTTCTTGGGGTGAAGGGTGCACGTCATTTTTTTTGTGTGTGTGTGGGTACTGTAGATTTTAGCGGTAGACGAACGTAGTTATCTGGCCGGGTCGGGCGTGGTTTTGTAAAAGACGAGAACTTTCCCCGGGACTAAATCTAAAACACACACACACACACAACGATGATATGGTCAGCTAAAATTTAAAACAGAAAAAAAAAGTTTTCTTCTTCTTCTTCTTCTTCTTCTTCTTCTTCTTCTTCTTCTTCTAACAATGTCCCCTTCTTTCTTTTTCTGATTTTTCCTTCAACTTTCTTTTTTCTTTTTTTCTATATTTTTCTTCTTCTTGGCTAGATCTAAACACACACACACAACACACACACACACACACAAACTCATATCGATTTAAAAAGAAAGAAAGAAAGAGAGAAAGAATGAATGAATTAAGTCTTCTTTTTCTTTTCTCCTTCCTCTTTCTCTTTTTGGTTAGATCTAAACACACACACACATACCCAGATCTAAACACACACACACACACACATACCCAGATCTAAGCACACACATAAAACACACACACACACCACAGATCTAAACACACACACACACACACCCAGATCTAAACACACACACACACACCCAGATCTAAGCACACACACACACACACACATACCCAGATCACACACACACACAGACACACATACCCAGATCTAAGCACACACATAACACACACACACACACACCCAGATCTAAACACACACACACACACACACACCCAACTAAACACATAAAGCAGACACACACACGCCCCGCAGATCCAAGAACCA